>CAJPEX010000533.1:0-96037 GCA_905338405.1 Notodromas monacha
CGTTTGTAGAGCTTGGGAAAGAGGAAATATAGGATGTTTGGGCGTTTTTGGGACCAGTACTTCAAGATAAATGGGACTTATTTAACGGCATCCCCAGCAGGACAATGAATACTATCGGTGGAAGCGAATGTTTTTTTATAAAAATAAAAATAAACTATGGCATTCTTTCGAAAACGGTTCCGTTTTTTTATGTTCCTGTATATTAGTTGTAAATGAACGCTGGTATTTTTCCTGGAAAGACCGTGAATGTGCACGCCACTGGAACATTTATGAAATTTTTATCTTAGTTCAAAAGAAACGAAAAAAAATTATTTTCATGAAATTTTTAGAAAAGGTCAACTTCACGACAAGGGAAATGTGGGGAAAGTCCAGTTTTTTTTCGAGAACTTACGCTGAGGAAAAACTCCTGCTTTCAATTTTCAAGCAAAATCTGGCAGTTTGAATTCATATTTAGAATTGCAAATTTTCGAGAATTTAAATTTTTCAAAAGCTATCCGAAATTTGAAATTCATTCAAGTGAGCATTTCATCTATTTTCAGTACTGTATTGGTGCAGAATTTTGTCCTGGCCTTGAAAGGTCACTCTCTGTCTAATTCAGGAACTTTTAGCTTCAAAGCCAAAGCTTGACATTCAATGTCTCTTTGTGTTTCTGATGATATTTTCTAAGCAATGTAAATATAATTTGTACAAGGCTGTGCGTGGGCGTTACGCAGACAGAAATGAAATTACAGAATTTCTATGTTTTAAACTTACGCTCACTTAGAATAATCTCATGGCTGTCGAAGTATTTTTCAATGAAATTTTCTCTCACTGAAACATAACGTCCGAAAGTTGAAATTTTTGTTTCAGCTGACAATAAACGAGCGTCGAAAATCGTCGAAAATAAAAGTTCTTTTGTGCATTTCCTAGTCTTATTATAATCCCGGACTTTCGTTTAAATTTGTTTTTTTTATTCGTGATTTCAATTTTATTCATCATCGTGGTTTTTGCTGGCGGAAATTAAATTTTCTATATTTTTTTCATCCAAGATTTGGATGAATGCGAAGAAGGGTTCGGATGCTCCCACATCTGTATCAATACTTACGGCGCAGCATATTGCGAGTGTCCAGAGGGTCTCGAGCTCGGGTCAGATGAGAAAACGTGTCACGGTAAGGTCAAAGCCGCAAATCGCCCCAACGCAGACGGGTTGCTTACACTTTATTAACTTCCCGAACCCTCGCCCCCCCATCAGAACCCGTCGATCCCTGCGCCACGGACAATGGCGGATGTTCGCACATTTGCCGGAAAGACTATGAAACCGGCGAGGCTGTTTGCGAATGCCCGACGGGTTACCAACTGGCAGAGGACGTCGAACTGGGCACGAATTGCCGAGACGTGAATGAATGCGAGTCCGTCCCGGAAAAATGCGACACTGGCTCGGGTTTCATTTGCGTCAACTCCCTGGGTTCCTACTCGTGCCAGTGCCAGGTTGGGTACCAGCAGATCGACGACAAATGCCTCCGTGAGTTTCGCCATTTTTTTCTCCTTTCTTTTTCTATGAAATTCAATGCTTTGCGACTCATTTATTTTGGCGTTTCTGTGACTGCTTTGGAGAAGAAGAAAAAAAGCCAAGTTCAGATTTATTTCATCTGATTGACATCCACAGATTTATCTCATCAGGTGATGTCAACTTTTTATTAAAAAAGATATCGAACAAATTTGAAGAAGTACCTAAGTTAGCAGGTCAAGTAAAATAGCATCCGCACAACGGTCTGTCAATCTTACATCCACAAAATTGAAGATATGCTTGCATTTGAAAAGATAGAAAACGGAAAAATATATGAACAATAAAAAAGTGGGCCAATTCCTCAAACTGCGGAATCTCTGGACCAGACTAATTTAGCTCTACAAAGAAAACGCGGGAGAGAATTCTTTTCGATTCTCTTAGAATAATTTACATTTTGTTGTTTTTTTATTGGTATGAATGTCTTACTCAAAATGGATAGAAAATTGGAGGTAGGGACAAACTTTACATGCACTTTCTGAAGAAAAAAGCTGCGGTTTCAGCAAAAATTATCTCAATTACTCGCATCTTTAAATTCCTGGCAAGCATTCAGAACTTCTCTTTTGATTAGACTATGAAATTTTATGATTTTCAGACAGATTTTGTTCCAAAACTCATTTGGCATGGTGGCAATAAAGGGGTAGGAAACAATTTTTACTCGCGGCAGAAATGTCCCAGTCCTACACACCCCTTCGTGAAAATATTAGAACTTTTTTCTTTCCTTAATAAGGAAATTTCGTTGACTTTCGCTCGCGAATTGAATTTTTTTAGGAGTTCTTGACGATGGAATGAAGCTGAATCTCAATTTAAAAACCATATAGCTTCCATTTATCTCATTCCATGAAAATATTCAATCACATTTTCAGCGATGAATCCGTGTGCGGTAACAAATGGAGGTTGCAGCCATTTGTGTACGAGCAGAAGTGACGGGTCTTTTAGCTGCTCTTGCGTCGACGGTTATGCTCTTGGCCCCGACAGCAAATCATGTGTCGACATTGACGAATGCGTCTTCCCGGAAGTCTGCACCGACAAGGACCCGAATTCAAATTGCTTCAACACTGTTGGCAGCTACACCTGCGTTTGTCAGGAAGGGTTCGCGCTGATCAACGGCTTATGTCTCAGTGAGTCTCAATTTTGATGAAAATCCGCTTATATAATGCACCATTCTCGAAAGTTTTGCAATTCACCGACAAATTCAGGCCATGAGGTATCTATATATTATTTTTCTTTATCAAGAGAAGAATCAATTTCGCTGCGAACAGACGAGATTCCGAAAAGGAGCATTCATCGTTAGGAGAAGCTCTCATGTTAACCTCAACAGGGATAATCGGATAATAATTATTTTTTTTAGCTTGATTTTCATTTTTTCAAGTCTTGTAAAACAACTGTTGTCACGGTTGTCGTCTGTCAGTGTGCACAATTTCATTCGCAGTGTACATACGTTCCAAAACGAAAATTATAGAAGCAATAAAGTCCCTCCGAAATGTTTTAGAAGTCACCTGGCATTATTTTTAGGATTTGATGCTTTGTTTTTGTTTTTTTCGGTTTTTGACACGTAAGCTATGTCGCGCAATTAAAAAAAAACAACTTTCAGGTCACGGAACTCAATTGCGTATTTATTTATTTCTCATATTTTTCTGCGTGAAATTGGCAAATATTTATTTTCAAAAACTAGTCGCTATAGGATGAGAAACCTTTGTATAATGCAATTTAAATAAGCAAATATGTGTAGGGGATTTTAAAGAATTTTGATTCGTCCTTCATATATATGTCTTGACATGGATTCGGTATATTTTCTTCCCTTTTTTTTTTTTTTGCAGAAGAGGACCCTTGCAAAGTGGACAATGGGGGATGTTCGCACATTTGCGAACATTTAGGTGACGGGGTTGCTCGATGTTCTTGCCCAGAGGGCTTCAATTTGTCCGGAGAAGACGAAAGACTGTGTGAGGATATTGATGAGTGTTCGATACGCCGCGAGCGAAGTGAAGAGGAATATGAAGAAGATGAACAAAAGTTGGGTCCCTGTTCTTGGGACAATTCGTACTGCTTCAACACTGCCGGAAGTTACGTGTGTGCCTGTGATTTAGGATTCAAGTACGATCCGAATGTGGACAACTGCATTGGTGAGAAAATTCTAATCATATTTTGAGAACGATTCGAGATTTATGGAGGATTAATTGTAAAACTTTGAATCTGATCTTTTTTTTTCTGTCCTCAAGTCCTGGGTGTGAGTCCGAGGATGAACAATTCTCTGCTTGATTCGGGGCGGGATCCTGGCCAAAATTGAAAAAAATAACATTTTAAATGAAAATCAGTGGCAGTTAAACTTATTCTGCAACGTGAATTTATAGCGGTTTCATGCATCATTTCCCCTAGTGAGAGTCTACATTTTAGTTTACAAAGGTTGAATTGCGGATTCAATCGTAATTTAAAATTGTCAAGCCCAATCGTCGATGTTTTTTTTCATGGAACTGAGAGATGCTCTTCTCTTCTTTCTTTTTTTTTTAGATGAAGACGAATGTGACACGGATAATTTCGGTTGTGAGCAGGTGTGTGAAAATGTCCAAGGACATGCTTTTTGTGCGTGTCACCCTGGGTTTTCTTTGAACAGCGACGGAAAGAGATGTTCAGGTACAGGTTTTTCTTTAGCACATGTTTTTTTGGCAGAGATTTTGAATGCGCTTGACATTCGCAGATGTCAATGAGTGCCTGAGATTGCCGTGTGGAGTCGGGAGCTGCGTTAACACAAATGGCTCTTACAATTGCCTTTGTCCGATCGGATTCAGAAATCATGGCGGAACTTGCGAAGGTCAGCAATGCTTGCATTCACTTTAAAAATTATGCATAATTCGCGGAATGAGAAATGTTGAACATTTTTATTCGATGTACGAAATATTTCGTCTGTTAAGCATTACACCTAGCGTTAATATTTCAAAGCTCAGATTTCCGGCTTGAGATTTTTTTTTAGATTTTCACATCAGCTCGAAATCCAATAGTTACTCATTTCTGCGGCACGTTTAAAGCGAAACTAGGACAATTTAGACAGTTAAATATAATTTCTAAAATAATTCGTCGATGCCAAACTTGTGTCAATTTTTCTTCCCTGTTTATGTGGGAGAAAATCTTCACCACTTGTGCGAAGTTTAACCACGTGTCCCAAAGGTTTATACAAACCGTATCCATAGCGAGTCACTGAATATTTAATGATTTGCAAAATCTATATGAGGCTTTTTAGGAAGTATTTTTGAAAGTGCTAATATTGCGCTTGTGTGATTATATTTGTGATCTTAAGAACTCTGAGAAATGTTTTCGACCTGCTGTAGAAGATGAATAAAAAGCCGAGGAGCACGTGATCAGTTTTCAATATAGTAAAATCTCGTTGCGAAAAGCCAGTGAGACGCGTAAAATAGCTTCTTTTTAACGAAAAATTAGTTACAAAAATTAATGTTGCAGGTTTTAGAAATGGACTTGATGATGAATTCCTCGTAATCGATTACAATATTCGCTACAACAAGATCCCATACTGCCGAACTGAAAAACTGATGGTGTTTTTCTCTTTTTTGTCGAGGAATTCAAAAGCATCTGGCATTTGATTTATTTTTCGATTTTCCCGGAAAAACTTCCCATCAGATGAAAAAATGCTCATCTTTCAAAGCTCTGATTCGTAAATTCAAGATCCTTTAGTTTTCGATTTAATCACGCCTTAGCAAATAATTCTTGGAGAAAATCTGCACTAATTTTCAATTGTTCCGCGACTTGACATTATAAGCTAAATTTACTGCCTTCCAAGCTTCGTAATGCAGAAGCTCAAGCGTGTTTTACCGGAAATAACACTGTTTACTCGGGTCGGGACGTTCCTTGTGAATTGCGTGACTTGTATGGGTGGAAAGAATCACGTACAGTATTTCACCCCAGCGGTGAGATATTATCCGAGAACATGACCACGACCTTATTGTCTGAACCACCCCGGGAAACAAATTGCCCTTGTCTCCCTGCGTTTCAGACAAGGAAAAACCAGGGTGTTTTTATTTTTTATTTTTTTGAACGTGCCTAAGAAAGGCATGAGTAATTCAGAAGGGTGCTTAATTAACCCCGCATTATAGGAGAAAGCAACTGGCATCAAGAAGATTGGTGCTACAGTCGGGATCCGAGAGCTTATAACATTGATGCACCATGGTTGGTGAAGTATAATGCGATTAGTTGGGGGGTAAGATGCTTAGTATTTATTTTATCGCCGGCTGTGTTTTTTCTTGAGCTTCCCTGGGGTAAATAAGGGCAGAAAACCGCATTCAGATGACGAGAATTTTTCTCTCTGGTCACGGCTCTGCTTTTTTTAGTCATGGGATTATTGAACCAAGTTTGTTTATTTTGCTTCTTGGACTTGAAAACATCAGGAACATTTTTGATCACGACTCGGGTTTCACGGAAATTTTGAAGCAATGAGGCTTTCAAGATTTTTAAAAATCCTGGAACTTACAATGAAACACGAGACGTTTGAGACAGTCATGAAGTGTTCGAAATTTTACACACCGTGAAATTTCCCTGAATGGAGTCATTTAATTCAACGGCAACAAAAAAACGCAGCCAAATTTTTCTCTGTTCAAAACTTCGAGCAGCAGCTGCAGGGTATTTCTCAGCTGAAATCGAAACTTAATCACAAATTCGAAAATCCTGTTTCAAGGACGAATTTTTAGTTTGAAAGCAATCCAACACGGCAGGATGATACAGAAAAGGCGAGTGAAAATAGCGATGCCTGAAAAAAAATGAAGGGTTTTATTGTGTTTCCAAAAAATTCTCGATTTGCATGATATTTCGTAATTTTTTGGGCTCGTTCGACAACTTTTTGAAAATACCCTCGTAATTTCGAGTGGCCGTTGAAGTGCAAATGTGAGTGTGTGCCTTAATGGATCTTCGTTCTTTCCTTCCTGGTTATTTTGCTGAAGACGTGGACGAATGTTCGGAAGTCGAGTGTGCAGGAATTTGCGAAAACACTGTGGGTTCCTTCGTGTGCCGAAACCCGTGCGAACCTGGATTCACTTACTCTGAAGGCGAATGCAAAGGTTAGTCCTCTGTTATTCTTTTTTTTTTCGAAACACGAACGTTCATGTCGACTTTTATCAAAAAGCGATTAAATAAGATCGCTTCTGTTGCTAAATTTCCATTTTTCACTTTTAATTTCCTCGCGAAAATTTTATATTTCTTTCGGGCGCATTTGTCGCCATTTGTTAGGCCTTGAAAAGCTACAGAATTCTTTGATTTTTCCTTTATTCCAAATACTTTAAGCCGGAATCTGCTTAGTTTCTACCGCTTTCTCTCTCTCTCTCTTCGACATTAAAAGATTATCAAAAAATAACTATGAGCTTGTCTGATACATAGACCCGCATATTAGAAATTTTTTAGTTTGGATCTGCAGCAAAAACGTTTTTCTTCGTCAACTTTAAAAATGCAGTATTTGACCTGAAAGTTTTGTCACTTGAAAACATCAAAACATTCCAATATGGAATGCATTATTTTAAAACAGTGAAAAACCTCAATTCATGTCGAAATAGCTCGTGAATGTATATTACTTTTTAATGCAGGAGGACAACTTTTCTTCTTATTGGCTGCTTTTTCAATTACTGTGTTTATTTCTTTTGCCAGTCAATAGAACATCAGCATTTCCGAAAGCTAGAGGACTTGAATATGTGAAGGAAATAATGGATGTCCTCGTAAAACTTCCCCAAGTATGCCGTTATTTTTTAAATTGCTTGCGGCTTTCAAAACTGAGAAGAAATGTTATGCCGATTCTCCTCATTTTACCTCAACTTTCGTGGGGATACTTGGGAAACTTTGGGACTGGGATTTCTATAGTCGTGGTGGGAAACTCTGAGGTTTCCAGGCGAAGTACTTCAAGTACTGAGCCAAGAGACTAAAATGTACGGTACTTGGAAGATTGAGTTGGAGTCACTCGCTGAATCTTCTGAAACGTTTCATCTTGATGTCTGCACTCCAACCCCTGTGAATATTTGAAATTCTCCTAGTGTAACCATAATTTTTCCAGTAAAACGTGGTCCGGAGACAGCAGAACAAATTATTCTTCACACTTTGGTACAAAAAGCGTTTTATGTGACCCCTGATGCTCCCTCACTTCGGGAATAATTGTCATGTTTACCCCAAAAAATGAAGTATTATCCTGAAATACTCATATAATACAGTATTTGTATTACAATAACTCAAGGTTTCCCTTACAGTATTTGTAGATTCGTTTGTCCATGTTTTTCACCTCAATAGAACAATATGCTGTTTGGAAATTTCGCATTCTTTTTCTGGATAACAAATCTGATATGTCTCGAGCCTTAGAATCCCATTAAAAAACAATAGGATATTTTATATCTTGATTTTCTAGATGCTTTAAACAAAGTGATCCTTTGTGCTTTGTATTATCTGATTCCTCACTTGAATTTTAAAATTATTGAGATTTTTTCGAATTGCGTATTTTTTCTTCATTTGAATTCATTCGCCCTTGTTTCGATTTTCGAGTCCTTATATTAGATTTAAATTATTTTTGACATTCTCCGATCTTTTCCAACGATTACGGAATTTTATTTATTTATGGTAGCTTATGAAGATGTATTCTTCCATTTTTTCGAATATTTGTTCATTCCTGTAATAATGCAAGAAAAAATTAATTTCCGTAGTATTGCAGGAATTTTTGGAATTCTGAATCTTTTTTATTATTCATCGTTTTCCCTATCCACGATATTGAATAATCATGCAAATTTGATTAGGAATAACTCCATGTAAAAGCAGAAAAATCAAACTTTTACCTTAAAATCAAGGGTCAAAATTTACCAGAGGGAAACCATATCTCCGTAGAAAAAGAGTTGATCGTGACGTTGAAATAAGTGATAATCTGATGAATCTTCAGACCGTATTTTATTGAACTGGAAGCCTCAAACATCTGCACATAAATAATGTTCGACACGTACAAAATTAAACCCGTTTTTGCCAGTGTCCGTTTCAAGCAAAAATTTAAATTCAAAGGAAACGAGGGTCTTTCGAAAATTTTACGGATTCAGGTGACGTTGTTAACGCACATTCCGGAATAAATTTTGCATGCCAACAATTTTGCGAACGGATACAATCCGTAAGATTTTGATTTGCTGCTGTATTGGCTGTTGGAAATGTGCGCCTTCTTGTTACTGTTGTTCGGTTTAGAAGAGTGTGAAGTATATATATGGGAGATGAAGTTGCGGGGAAACTATTGGGAAAGTCATTTCCTGGGTTTAAGGGGACTTGATTGAGAGCCCCATTCTGTGCCCAGACAATCTCATTTAACTTCTTCCACTCTCTTCTTTTCCCTTGTCACGGTGATTTTTATCCGACGATACCCGAAGCCAATTTGCGTTCGTGAGATGTTTTTCTTCTGGGGAAATGATGCGATGTTTCTTTCTCTTCTTCTTTGGTGTAACTGATGGGGGAAATCCTCGACTTGTTTTTTTTCTTATTTTCCTTTTATCTTGTTGCAGATGTGGACGAATGTGGTGCGACAAATACCCACAATTGCTCGGATGCCACAGAAGATTGCGTCAACATCGTCGGGTCTTACCTTTGCCTCGAGTCCTGTTCTCCGGGTCACGAACGCAATTCGGAGAACAACCTCTGCATAGGTCAGATTTCTACAGATTGTTGAATCCACGTAAACCTTTTTTATCGTTTGTTCCGAGAATCTCCGTGATCAGGAAAAAAAAAATTGAATTCAAGGAATTTTTGATGGGACTTGTTTTGTGCGAATGTGGGATTTTAAAAGATCTTTTATACCACCGCGAATTCCGAAGCTCTCATTCTGAACGGACTCTACACATTTTTCTCATATTCGTAGTTAAAATTTTGAATCCAATTTTTTTTCAAGTCCCAAATTGTAGCTTGCTGAAATTTCTTCGCCAAGCAGTTTTACTGTTTTGCTCATAAAATGGCTGGAACGCGACAGTGTGACAGATTCACTTTTGATGATCTTCGGTACACATACGAGAACTCGTTGTAAAAGAATCGTGCATTTCTGAAAGAAAAAAATTTATGAACATGTTCGAAGTTAAAAACCACAACTTTCGAAATACTCATTGTATTCATTTTTCAATAGAAAAATGATTCCGAAATGAATCTTGGATGCATATTTTTATTCTGTTCCTTGATGATTTACGTATTTTCACGAGTGCTTGGACTAACTACGTGTACATTTCTTGCCTAGAATGTTTTTGGCGTGACTTGAAACTTTAATTTTCATCGCACATTTCTTATCATTTTCGAACATTATTTATATTTTTAGAATGCATCAAAATTTTGCTGAAAGAATGGGTCGATTATTTTTTTCAAGTGATGATTTAAATAAATACTCTTATTCATATCCGTACCTATTATTTTGCTCATATATTACGGATGATGTCGGAGAATACAGCATTAAAAGTATTCTTCTTTTTACCGAGAGAATTGTTTTTAAGGTATCAGTCGTTCTCACATTTCCGTTTATGTGTGTGAGAAAAAAAATGTTTTGCTTCTGAATCAACGTCAAGATTAAGAACCAATCGTTCAGTTCGAGCCATGCGTTCGTCATTGTGATTGGAGAGATAATTAATTAAACATTGTTATAAGACTTACGCCTACTTGTCTTTTTGGTTGAATCTTCCAAGATTGTTTCATCTGCACTCTTTTTTTCCTTTGTTCGAAAGTAAGAAGTTCCATTTATCAATAATTTGTAGACATTGACGAGTGCTTGGACGAACCCTGTGACGACGACGGCGAGTGCGTCAACACAGTCGGGTCTTTCCGATGCGTGACGCCGTGTCCCACGGGCTACGAAAGGATCGACACTGAATGCATGGGTGAGCAGTCGTAGTGTCGAAGATGTGGGGAGGAAAGAAATGTAAAAGAAATCACGACCCACGTGTCCCTGTCGAAAGATATGCTTCGTATTCCCCCAGCTGCCACTTGAGCACCGAAATCGTCGTCGGGCAATCGATCATCAGCCAACGTCCCCCGAACTATAAATAAACTTCAGTGCTGACGGCAGAGAAATAGTTCAATTCTTTCTTTCTTTTTTTTTATTTGCGAAAATGATTGGAAACCTCTTTTTTTCCCCAGATATCGACGAGTGTCTTGTGCTGAAGGAACCCTGCGGCCTGGACCTGTGTTTAAATCTGCCTGGGACTTATTCTTGCATCAAACGCTGTGACGAAGGATACGAATCCGTGTCCGGCGAATGCGTCGGTGATTATAACTTTATAATTAGTGGAAGAACGAAAGAACTCTCTGATTGAAGACATTTTGGTGCAAATTTTAATGTAAGGTTGCACTTTTGCTGCATTTTTAAAAAAATTTTGAATTATAGGTACTCGTACTATAAACTTGAGCTGAACAGGAGATGATGGTTGACAATTTTCAGCAGTACCTTGAAAAATAAAACACGCATTTTACTGTATTCCCCTGAAACTGAACTGAAGCCGTTATGATTACGCATACGCATTGAAGTAAAATATGTTAAATTGAAATAATAGAACCTATAATTATTTATTGAATCAAGATCGGAACGTGCGTTGACTGTTTTGGAAGTGAAGTGTTTTTCTAGCAGGATCGTCAAGGTAGAAAGATAAATTTGTTTTGGTGAGTATTCTTTCTCATTGAAGCATTCAGGGAATATTATAATATTTTTTACCATATTTATACAATATGTATGTATAGTATATAATAAAATACTTATAATATTATTATTTTTATTTATATATATTTTTTGGGTTCAAATTCCTAAGGAATGTTCCCCTCCTTTTTTTGTATGATGGTGTCTAAATATAGCTGAGCCTAACCCCAAGAGTTCAATGCTTTTTGCTGTTGAAAAAAATCTCGCCATCTTTTCGAATGTCCGGAATTTTATAAAAACGATGAATAGCATCCATGTACTGCGCAGCATCGTTAGGTGTTCCAGTGATATCTCGGGAAGAAAACTCGCACGCGTTCCTCATTATTCCGGAAAGATCGCGATATTTACTTCGAATCGCTTTGGATTATGTCTTCGAAAAGGCCTCAGTTTTTTTTTTTTTTTTTTTTTTGGGTTTGACGACGATAACATGGCTGAGTCTCGTTTTGT
Source organism: Notodromas monacha (assembly GCA_905338405.1). Lineage (NCBI taxonomy): Eukaryota > Metazoa > Arthropoda > Ostracoda > Podocopida > Cyprididae > Notodromas > Notodromas monacha. The sequence goes on from CAJPEX010000533.1 coordinate 11,661, forward strand.
GGCTCAGATATCGACGAGTGCCTGACTGACGATGAAGCGTGCCCGGCGGGAACGGAGTGCTTGAACACGCCTGGGTCTTACCACTGCCGACTGGATTGCCCCACGGGCTTCAGGGGTCACAGTGGAGAATGTGTCGGTGAGTTGATGCATTTTTCTTCCATCTAAAAATATTAGGCAAAATGAAATCCATCAGCTGAAATATCTGTAATATTTTCGAATAGAGACGGGCAATGGCGTAATGCAGCAGAGAGTTTCCAGTCGAATAACCGGTAAATTTTTCAGAACAAGAGCCCTTCGACATTTATTTAGAAAGCAAAAGTATTCCAGCTATATGTTCATGCATTATCGAGGGTAATTTAAAATATTTTTCTGTGTTTTGTTTTATTCGAAGGCTATAAATGTCGCCTTTAGCAGCAATATTATCTTAGCTTTTCGCTTTTGTGCAGTGTTCGATTCCCGGGGGAAAAAGACTCAGTTTCAAGTTTGACAACAATGAGATCAAGATTTCTTGGGCCGATAGATAATCTGTCTGGTTATGAAAATCTTGAGATGTATAGACTGACTCCAAAGTTCGTTTTTGCTCAACGGAATTACTTTTTAAGCTTTAATTGCTTTTGGTTTCTATACGTTTTGAAATGTTCTGTCTTCAATCGTGACGATTAATCTGAAAGCAAGTGTAGACATTTTTGAATACCTTTGAATTCCTTCTTGGATTTTGTTACGAATGATCCTTTTAATGCAATTTAATGCAGACGTGGACGAGTGCTTGGAGGACGTGTGTCAAAACGGACTGTGCATCAACACCGACGGGTCATTTGTTTGCACCTGCGATGAAGGATTTTCGCTCGTCTCCAGCGTCTGTGTTGGTACGTATTTTTAGAAGATATTTTCTTGCAACTAAATTTGTTGTCACCTACGAGAAATGCTTCCGATTGTTGTGCCAAGAAAATGTTGGACGCCTTCTCGACAAAAAAATCTGATCACCTGTTACAGCGTCGACATTCAGATAGATAATCGTGAGTTTGTTTGTTGTTGCATTGACCTGAAGCGCATTTCATCAAATTCTCAATTTTTGGGAAGAGAGGACATTTTTTTCCTCTCCTTTAAAGATGATCCTCAACGTCTCGGTCAAAAGTTGTTATACGGAGTGTCCAAAAAATAATGAACAGATCATGCGTAAGCATCTTTTCATATGTTTCCGATCTTGGGAAACGACAGCTGAAACATATTTTATGTCGATACATATTCAGTGGAAATCGTATGCATTAAAATAATTGCTTTGATCGGGGAAATTTATAAATTCGGCTCTCATTAACTAAAAAATTATGAACCCTCATCTTATGCCACTTTATAAAATTCAATTCTCGAATAGCATATAAGCAATTATTCCAGACGCAGGTATAAATTTATTATGTAAAATTGAAATGTCTATCACATCTATCTGCGTTCACTGAATTAACTCACAATTTTTGAGGAAAATCTTGTAATCAGTCGGAAAATGTATACTCGGCATTTTTTTGTTTAAAATGCAAATACTTTACAGTACTGTACCGTTGTGACTGTATATTTGAATACGTTTAAAATTCACCCCCCAGCTTTAATGCAAGAAATTTGATACTATATTACATAAATCCAGGAATGATCTCCGTTTGGAAAAATTCCTGAACACCCTGTATAGGAAACTTTCGAGGTCCAAAACGGAGAGTGGTAGTTTCCTTGCTGGCTCCGTGGCAAAAGTATTATTTCGACTGCCCGGTTTTACCTGAAAGTTTCCCCATTTTCAAATTTAGTTTTTTCTGCGAGAATGTCGATATCAAGGTCTTCCCACGCTGAGAACTTTCTGTAGTGCCTCACATTTATACATCTTACGTGATGCAGCACAGAGATCTTCGATCTATCGTCTCACACGATCCGTGAAATCGAAGTTCTTCTCCTAGGGTATTCTGAGACAATGCCTGCGGGAAACTGGAATGCCTTGGGGGGAATGGTTTCTTTCTATAAATGTAGGAAGTTTTTGAAAAAAAGGTTTACTTCTGGGCAGTGTGGTGCAGGAATGACCACAGGCAAAAACACTGTTGGGAGCATTGAGCGCCTTATATTTGGAGAACACCGAGATAACACGAACTTCCTTGAGGATTGAGGTTTGAGAGATCTACAGCCATAAGAAACCTGAGCTGTTTTACCCATTAATTCAAGTTAACGCAACAAAAAAACTGAATCCTCAAATGAGAGTATATAGTTTGACGAACTCGGATACCTGCAGAATATGATCTGACCAGGATCTTGAAAAAAATCCGTCGTAAGCGAGAAGCTCTTGTATTTAATTTTCATATTAGTTGTCATTTTTTCATGTGACATCAACATCATTAAGCGTATCTTTGGACATCCAACATAAAATTCTGAACCTACACTAATTTTTTTAGATTATCAACTTAGACCTGGTTGTTGGGAATTAATGGGACCTAACACAGGCAATCAGTGGGTTTGAGACTGAGAACATATTTTCAAGGGGGCACCTTCATGTGCGTTCTTTTTTTTTCCAGAAAAATTCATTGTTTAATTTGATTGCAGAGAAATCACGCAATTTACAAGGAACGCTGAAAACACTACACAAGTGAATACAAATCCAAATCCAAACTCAGATATTGTATTAAAAAAAAGGTGGAGATAAAAAAGGGGTAATGGTCCCTCACAATTCAGGTTGCGTGAATAATGTTGCTTTTTGGTCAAAATATATATAGGATGGAAATATTCACTGCTGGAGTTTTTCTGGATGAATTAATCTCCACAAAACTGATGAAAATCTCAGTCAGTCATGAGTTCATGACGACTGTCATTATGGGTACGTATTGAATCAATACCGCCAGTTGTTTCCGCGGTGTCTGTGATGATCTCGGTCATTTTTCACATGAAAACTGTCATTTCTGGCGTATTGAAGCATTATATTGGTTGTTTCCGGCTCGTCTTGTTTCTTCTTCTTCCGGTCAGATGTGAACGAATGTGAATCGTCTCCTTGTGGACGCGGGGAGTGCATCAACCGACCGGGTTCGTATTACTGCTTCTGCTCGCCCGGGCACGACTTCATCAATGGAACGTGTGTCGGTGAGTTGTTTCTCCCCATGCATGTACAGTATATATACCTGTACAGTATATGGGCAGAAAAGAGTCCCCGAGTCTGTGATTCAATCTGAGCCAAAATCCCCGTCTTTTATTTACTTATTTTGATTTTGATTGAGGGTGGCTAACTAACCTTGCTTCGTCCGCTAACTGGAGCTATATAGTTGTTTATTTCTTTATTGGGCTCATCGCTTCGTCTTGAGCCGCATTATATGGATAGAGGGAAATGTTTTCTCTCAAGTTACTACACTAATTTTTTGGAGGCATTTGTACTACGGCTACCTATTGCAGATTTTAAGCTGCATTGGAAATATTCCAGATGCATGAGACATCTGAGTGCTGAGGCAGTTACCCAGCCTCCAAGGAAATTTAATTTTAAAAGTACAAAACTACATTATGGCTGCAGAAAAATAAAAGAAGCTGGAGCATCACTCTTTGGATGTGAAAAGAGGACTCTATTATTGTCTCTGATCACAGGTTTCATGAAGACAACAATCACACACACAATCAGCAAATATAATCTCGCATTGTGCAATAAAAACTCACTTTCAAAAAGAAATAAAATCAGCAAAGAAAAGATGCTTTGCCTATGGCGCAATTCCCGACGCGCAAACTTCCGAAGCAAATAACTCCATGAATTTTACAGTTAGAAAATTCCACAACATGTTAAATTCAAGCCAAAGATGTTCTTCAACTTTTCTTCTATCATATAAAAATTAACCCGATTGACAGATCTTGAGATATTCTCACTTTTCTAAACCTAACTTTTCTTCGGTGATAAGAATCTGGAAAACCTTCATGTCATTCTTATCTCACTGATGCACAAGCTTTTGGTGCAAACAGTGACTTCAAAAGCCATGTTTCTAAATTTAGATGAATGAATTTATTTCTGCAAGAACTACGGCTTTTTCCAAATTTTTATATAGGCAACAACTTGATTTTTTGGGGAGCAATCGCGAGAAAAACACGTCCATGTCGCGCTAAAATTAGTCATATAGTATGCTTCCTTGTTCGTTTTCTGCTATTTCCTAACAAATTTTTAATATTCTTCATTGCTTCCTCGGGTTGAACCAGATAAATGTTTTCGTCTCAGAATGGTCCCTGTTGGTAACTCTAGTCTGAAATTAACGCTCAATCAACTGAGACGAAAATTGTTGTATTTTTTAACCATCTTCATCTTTTGATTGCTTGTATCTATTCCACATATTAATTTTAGTGCGCTGATACACTAGAAAGACGTTTTATTTTCGAAGGCTCCTAGTGTTTTTTATTGTTTTTAATGCAGTACGTATTTGAAATACACGTACATGCAGTATTTAAGTAATTATACGTTGCAGCATAAATTAATATCCGTTTGATGGTGCAAAAAAAATTTAGGCCAGAGAAGAAATATAATTTTTTGAGGGAAGATTTTGAATGAAGCGAAGATTGCATTTCGTCTGCGAAACCTCAGAAGGCATGAGATGTTTTCTAATGCAGATAAAATAGTGCTCGGTAAAAAAAAAAAGTCTATTGCGTGCCGATAAATAAACTTGCTCATTAGATTTTCTCTCGTTTCAACAAATCTGCAGTCATTTCGGAATTGCGGAAATTATTCCGCGCATCATCACTCATTTTTCGGACGTCCGACACGAAATTCTAAAAATTTGCATTAATTTATTGAGAAAAACATCTTAGAGTTGGTGATGATCTTATTTTGTCACGAGACTAAAAGAAGGGGAAAGAGGAAATTTATCCTCTCTAATTTCCAAGATTTACGGGGGTTTTTTCTTTTCTCTTCTGCTGGGGAAACGTTCTCTCCTTTATTTAACAGTTGGGTCTCATAAAGAAAACGTTCTTGGGTACAGAAAGTTTGGTGAGATTCGTGGTTCTTGGTTTCTTCCTCGACAGACGTGGACGAATGCAGGACGAACCCGTGCTTCAAGGGAACCTGCGTCAACACGCTCGGGTCGTATGAATGTCGATGTCGAACGGGATACAAGTTGGTCGATAATGTTTGCGTTGGTGAGCACTTCTTTTTTTTTATCATCGCCTATATACTGTTCTATGAAGCTTCATAAGATTGCGATGAACGCGATAAAATTTGCAGTTAATTGTATTCTATGAGACCCGATTTTACGCAATTGGGACTGTCGAGTATGATCTGGATTCTGGAGAAATGTCCTGCATACCGTACATAAATATCGTACAATATTGAAGTATTTTTTATGAGACTGTACCAGAGTTTTTTCTGGCATAATGTTGATGATTTAGCAAAAATTAGCTCAGTGGAATTATTTTTGAACTTGAATGCTCTTATTGAAACACGAAGATTGAAACGAATGAGCTGAAATGTGTTGTCAATTGTTAGTTTGTCTCTTTCTTTATTTGGTTTCATTCAAGAGTGGGTTACGTAAACTTATATTCAATCAATATTGGTAAAGAAGAATTTTAATGTTCATCGGTGTACGAATCCATGTCATCTCGTAACCGGGATCTTATTTAAAATTTTAAAAGAATTAATGCACAGGCAGTTTTTTCCCATTTGAGCAGTGTTCCTTCGGATTTTTATTGGCTTATTTACGAATGTGTCCATTTTTTCTGTGTTGTCAACGCCAAAAAGATAATGAAACTAGATGGAAAGGTCACTATAGAGCCGCTACTCATTTAAAAATAATCGAAATAAAAATTTAGATTCTCGAGAAGCAGAAGTTTCCGTCCTTTTAGTGCCTCAGTCGTTTTCGGCTTCATGAAAATTGAACTGAAATAGCTGGAGTGCGAAGCTAAAGATTAACGGGAGGATGAGTTTGGCGCCAGCCAAACTCATCCTCCGACTCTAATAAATTTCGCGACAGTTGGGTCTCATAAAGAAAACGTTCTTGGGTACAGAAAGTTTGGTGAGATTCGTGGTTCTTGGTTTCTTCCTCGACAGACGTGGACGAATGCAGGACGGACCCATGCTTCAAGGGAACCTGCGTCAACACGCTCGGGTCGTATGAATGTCAATGTCGAACGGGATACAAGTTGGTCGATAATGTTTGCGTTGGTGAGCTCTTCTTTATTTTTTATCATCGCCTATATACTGTTCTATGAAGCTTCATAAGATTGCAGTGAACGCGATAAAATTTGAAGTTAATTGTATTCAATGTGATCCGATTTGACGCAATTGAGACTGTCGAGTATGATCTGGATTCTGGAGAAATGTCCTGCATACCGTACATAAATATCGTACAATATTGAAGTATTTTTTATGAGGCTGTACCAGAGTTTTTTCTGGCATAATGTTGATGATTTAGCTAAAATTAGCTCAGTGGAATTATTTTTGAACTTGAATGCTCTTATTGAAACACGAAGATTGAAACGAATGAGCTGAAATGTCTTGTCAATTGTTAGTTTGTCTCTTTCTTTATTTGGTTTCATTCAAGAGTGGGTTACGTAAACTTATATTCAATCAATATTGGTAAAGAAGAATTTTAATGTTCACGAATCCATGTCATCTCGTAACCAGGATCTTCTTTAAGATTAAAAAAAAAAATTAATGCACAGGCAGTTTTTTCCCATTTGAGCAGTGTTCCTTTGGATTTTTATTGGCTTATTTACGAATGTGTCCATTTTTTCTGTGTTGTCAACGCCAAAAAGATAATGAAACTAGATGGAAAGGTCACTATAGAGCCGCTAATGAGTAAATTTTTATTAGCTTTATTTTTAAATCTAAGAGCTCTTCGTCTTCAAAGGCAGGAAAATCACGGAGTCAGCAAAAGCCGAAGTACTTTTAACTTGACTTTATCGACCTCACGCTTCGATTTTTCTTTTTTTATCCCGCTTTGAGCAAGGTCATTCAAAAATTACACTCGAGCGAGCATAAAATTTTAACTATGCTTTCACGTTGAAAATCGTTTCTCTGTAAGATGTGGATGAGTGTGAGGATGAAGACCCGTGCTTCGCTGGAAAATGCCAGAACACCGATGGGTCATTCATGTGCAACTGCGAAGACGGGTTCGTGAAGCTCAACGGAATCTGCGTCGGTGAGTGAAGAAAATGTTTTTTTTTCTCTCTTATCGTTCTCGCTCTTTTCTCAGTATTCGCGTGCTTTATTGCACTTTTTCCCCTCGTTTTCCTTTTCTTTACATGAATGATTGCGTTCCCTTCTTTTCTTCTTTTTTTTTACCTGTGATTATTTTGATGCATTTATTGTTCTTTTGTTCATTTCCCCACGCCTCATGGTTGCTTATGATGTGATGTTTGTGTGTGTGTGTGTGTGTGTTGGGGAAAAAAAAGACGTGAACGAGTGCGAAGACGGCAAATGTTCCGGAGGAGAATGCATCAACACTTATGGGTCATATTTGTGCTTTTGTCCGCCGGGTATATCTTTATACCTGCCTCAAACGCTTCCATTCTTTTCCGCATAAAAGAGCACTGGACCGCGTGAAAACTCAAAAGATTAAAGGGAGGATCAAACAAGTATCAAAACTGGGACAAAGGAGAACAAAGCATATCTTTTTCCGCCTGTTCATACGTTCAACCTCAATTTCTTACACTGTCTCATTCTTCAAACTCTACAAAGGGAAACAGGAGACTATCGAATTTTCCCGAAAATTGAAAATTTCGCTAAAAAAATTATCCAGATAATCCATTTTGAGGCAAGGCTTATATTCTAGTGAATATCGGAATTTGAAATACGATGAATTTAACTTTAATTGAACGTTTTTTTTACCTGACATGATGAAGTGTTTATAAAACACTCAATTTTAAAAATTGGTCTTTCGAATTCCGAACTAAATTGTTATTTTTGAAATGAGGACTGTTTGCGAAATTTTGAAAACGAAGAAAGATGTAGCAGTCAACTGCAAAATGATATGAAAGATAGTTGGAAAGATCAGGGAAAAGTTCAATCGCAGGTCGTCTAGAACTCTAGATCTAAAAAAATGTGAAAACGTCTTATTTTGAGTTAGTGCCTGTATATTTTCAGAGCATTTTCTGAACATAGAATTTAATGACCAGGTTTTAATTTGTGCAGAAAATACTGGAAATATTTTCCAAGGTTCTGAAAGTTTGCTCACAAGAAAAAAATCTGCATTAAAAGAGCCTTCTTTTGTTCACGTCAGATATCAACGAATGCGAAAACGATCCTTGCGGGGTAACAGGTTCACCGTGCGTGAATTTGCCTGGCTCTTACACCTGCGATTGTCTGCCAGGTTACAAACTTGTTTCCGGCAAATGTGAAGGTATTTTGCCCCGTTTTGTTTTCCTTTTGAATTTCAAAAGGTTTTTTTTTTTAAATAAAATTTCAACAGACGTCGACGAATGTCAAGTGGCAAATCCTTGCCCGAATCGTTCCTGTGTGAACACTGTCGGGTCTTTTCGTTGCGCTTGTCCTGATGGCTACACTTTGGAGAATGGTTCTTGTGTGGGTAAGTGTGCCAAAAAAATGTCATCATTTTTAAACTGAAGTATATCATAAATACTTCAAGCTGTTATACGTAACGGAAAACGTTTACTATTGAAGCTTCATCTACCATCTTTCCGACGATATCAGTTGTGATCCTCGTTAAATTTGTATGAGGAGGATGATGGACAGCTAAAGTAAATATCTCTTGGGGTAAAATGGATGAGAAGTCATCTCATTCTAGTTCATGCGTTTTTATGCGCTTTGCTGTTTTTTTCTCTCTTTGTATTGGTTCCTTCGAGTTTCTGCAAGGGTCTTCTTAATTTTTTTTTTCAATTTTTTTGGTCTAAATTTGGTGATACTGTGATTATTTTGGGAATGCGAGGATGCAGTTTTTTTGTCCCACTGCTGTCAGCGATTCATGACCGGCGATTTTTATCTAAACGGGTTCTTCTCTCATTATATTTTCCTCGCACTGATCAATATTTGCTGAATAAAGTGCGTGTGTTATTGTAGTTATCTATAGATGATCAATGAGCAGATTTTTTTAAAAATATGTTTAACGTAAGTCTCACGCTTTTTTTTTACGCGAGATTTGTTTTTATGGTTTATTTTAACATACTGTATCTCGTAAACACGCAAACAGCTTAAGCAATTTAGCAGATGGGTTTAATTCCCCGTCTTTATCTCACGCAGACATTGATGAATGTGTTGTGAGTAACGGAGGATGTTCTCACACTTGCAAGAACCTGCCGGGAAGCTACAAGTGCACCTGTCTGCAAGGTTACCAAGCAGACAGCTTGTGAGTATAAACATAGGCATTTATGCGTTTACTCAGTAATGTGTCAAGTCAAATTTTTTGCACATTTTGACCGCAGGAACAAGTCGAAGTGTGTTGATGTGAATGAATGCTCAGTTTACAACGGAGGATGCAGCCATGATTGCATCAACACCAAAGGAAGCTTTTACTGCGGATGCAGTGACGATTATTCAATCGGACCCGACCGACGAATTTGCATACGTACGTGAAAGTACTTACAATTATGTCACCTTTCTTTAATTTTTGGGAGAGAATTGCCGTACGTGGGAGAACTTCGCGTGAACTTCTGCAAATTTTTTTCAGCCCGTTGCCTTTATGGAAGTTCTTGATGAGGGCATTGAGGTACACGATTTCTTTCTTAGATTTTCTTTCAGAATAATGGAAATTAGAGGGAGTCGCGAGCGTTATTTAAAATGTATCTGAATGGACTAAGGAGATATTGGACAAATAAATGTCTCACGGGATACGAAAATTTAGTTAGCAACAGTAATATTTTTGAAATTTAGAATTTATTTCGATTATTAATAAAAGCTTCTTCCGAAAAAAAATTTTTAGAAAAAAAAAAACGAATTTTTGGGCTCATGGATATATGCTATAGAGAGATACTTGTATTAACGAAATTACAAACCTCTTAAATTCGGATTCAAGGGACCAGAAAAAAAATCGAGTTCGGGGGATTTCAAGTTAGGATGACAAGCATTTTTTATGGGAACAATAAAATGAATTGCAGGAAATTGAAACTGGTGATATTCTGGGCCTTCCATTGCTTCTTAAATGAGTTGACGACAGGATGCTGGACTTGGATGTATAAAGGTTCATTTGCCCGATATGAGTCTTTCACTTTTCTCAAAGTACATCGTTATTCTTTTATTGCTTTTCTCTTTCCTGTGTCAAGAAAATAAGAGCCAAGTGTCCAAGAAAATTTGGGTTATGGTGGCTTGACAGGATTAGTTTTCGAGTCAGAGAGGCTTTTAATGCATTATTTAGAAAGGAATTCAAAAGGGACTTGTAAAAATTTGACTTGAGGAGGTTTGAGTTAAGGTTCAACTGTATCTATGCATGGATAGAGATGTCTCATAGAGTTCATAATAGACGACTGCCTGGGTGAAATTGTCCAAGGTCTCTGTGAAATTTCAAAATGCCACGCAAGGACCATTTACTTTCTTTTCTATACGTTATGAAAAATATTATTCGCAGCGTCTTCGGGAATGTGCGGAAAATTCACTCCGCCGAAAAATGGCAGAGCCTTGTGCCAGGAGAGTCGACGCGTCGGGAACTCGTCATACTCCCCGGGGGCTTGGTGTCGGGTGAATTGCGATCAAGGGTTCAAACTCGACGGGGATTATTACAGCTACTGTGGCAGGGACGGTCGGTGGCACGGAAGAGCTGGCATTTGCGTCCGTGAGTGCTTTCAGCGTTCCGATAAATTCATTTTTCCGCTTGAAATCAGAAAGAAAAAGTCCATTTTCTCACTGAAAAAAAACTCAAACGCACTATATTTATTTCTATCTCAAGAATCACCTGGTACAGGACAGTAAAAAATATTCGAAAGAGTATGCGAAATAAATTTATATGTATATATCTGTATGCAGCTTTGCACTGCAATAAATTGCCGGTGCCGAAGCACGGTCGAGTCTGGCCGCCGAATTGCTCCAAAGGAAAGACGTTCGTGAACAGCAAGTGCTACTTTTCGTGTGACATTGGATTTTATTTGATCGGAGACCCGATTTGGACTTGTCAAACGAATCTCGAATGGACGTCCAGCGGAAAGCGGAAAAAGAACCGCTGCAAGCGTCAGGGAATCATTCCACCAAGAAGTAAGTTCACACCTCTTTATGTGGGCAAAAGCATTATTTTCCCTCGTATATCCGTTCGTCTCTCGCCATTTGTGAGGCACCGATGTGCACAGTTATATACTTACATTCATCATTTCGACACAGTCTAGTTATGTCACTTTTTTAAACTTTTTTTTTAAATCGTAGTCCCGCGAAGTTGAACAAAGCTACAAATAAAAGTTCGCTGATCGTCGCAGTTGTCACAGCCTCACTATATTCACGCTAATAAATTTCTCAAAATAATTTAACTTTGCAAAATACCCTATTTACTCGAGTAACGTGCGCACCATTTTCAAAATCAAGTGAAAAAAAGGAAGGTGCGCTTCAAAAGCGGGCATACAATTTTTCGAAATTTTTTAAAAGTTTAGGCGCCCATTATACTTGATTCTCATAGAAAAAATTTCGAAGTAATTTCAACAAAGAATTATATTCAATGGAAACAATGGAAAATTATCTTAATGTGGGTTCATTTCAAGGTATATTTTGATTTTTATATACTTTATTTTCAAAGCTGTGCCCTTTTTTAATTTTAAAAACACTATAGTTGAGAAGCGCGTCATATATAATCGGGGATTGGATTTTATCCAAATTTTAGGACCAGCAAAAAAACCAAGTGTGCATCTTACTTGAGGGCTTGTGGTATACTCAAGTAAATATGGTAATCCAGCACAAATGTATACATATCTCAACCACACATAGAAGCTTACACAAATCACGAACACGTCACGATGATTGACCGCGACACTTATTTGCATGCCACGCAGTCTGCACCCATCGCGTCTAGATGTCGCGTCTTTGACATTGAAATATCGTTCTGTACTGTATTTTTCGCGTGTTTCCGCGTCGGCAAAGAGAAATTGTCCGGATTTTCGGACCAATTTCAACTGGTAAGGCTCGCAGAGTTTTTGATGCACTTTGTTGTCAATCGAAGCATCAGCAGCAACAGCAGCGAATGTTACAGCGACGACGCCGACGCCTGACTCATCCTCTGCTGCTCCGCCACAGCCGCCACCGACGACGCACCCGACGACTCCGCCCAAGAGGCGCCGATTCCACTGGGACCCCGCGTTGTCGCTGCTCGGGCGTCACGTGGCGGCTGTCGCGTCTCGCGAGAACTATATCGAGTTCAGCTACGGTGAGCAGCAAACGTGCTGCATATAAACGCAACTGCTGCAGACCTTCTTCTCATCTGAGTGTCGCAACATAATTTCTTCTCGTGTGTGGCTGTGTTTACTCACCGAAGGACTTGAAATTGAATACGTACCTTATTTTGTTGGGGGAAAGGGGAAACAGTAAACTTGACAATAATCCATTCAGTTAGGGTTTTCGATGCAACGGCGTTCATATTTTGGTGACCTGCAGAAAATTGAAACACCGAGGAGAAAAAAATATAGTGAAAAAATCACGCAGTAATTCTATAATGCATTGTTTTTAAAAAACGTCGTGCGTGCGTTGTATACAGGGTGGACCACGAAAAAGGGAATCCATATTTAAATTCAGTAATAAATTACGTTCTGTTTTTTGAGCTTCTGTCGCCTTTAAAAAAGATACAAGTTAAAGCTTTTTAATTGCCGTATATTCCCACCAAAAGTCATTTTTATTGTGGCAATTACAGTAATGATACAGTATAAACACCATAACAATGCTAAAAATTAATTTTTACTTGTTAAGAAAGCTCAGACTAACATTTAAAATTAAATTTAAAATTCTGGGATTCAGAAAACTAGCGAAATTCAGGGGCGAAAAATCCTGTAAAAATGTTTTCAATCGATTTTAAGTAAGTTTTAAATGACTCCTTATATAAGGATGGTTGCTCCAAACTTTCGGGAGATTTCACTGCGTAACAAATTTTCCACTTTCTCGTGGTCCTCGACGTAGTATTTGAACTCTTAATTTTGCAATTTGTGCTTTAGTTGTAGTTGCAGTGGATTATGAAGGATTGACGCATCTTATTTACTCATCTTCGATTTCCTGTGATCTATCGTGTAAAGTTTATGATTCTACAGCATGTAGTAGTAAGTGAAAACGATTATGAATGCGTTTATTATCCGCGTCAAATCGTTTACGAGCGTCCTTTTTTTTTTGAAGATGAAATAATGAAAGCATGTTAGGAGTGAATTTAACCTTCACCTTGTGAAAGAAACACTGTTCCCGAGCTGAAAATGATCCTGTGAATGATGCAAATGAGTCCTTCACCTCGTAGAAACGACTGTTTGGAACCACCTGATGCTCGACATGCCTGACGAAGAAGACACTTTTCTTCGACACCCTATTGTTTTACACCATATCGCTCGATCCTTCCTTTCCTTTTTTGTGTTTTTACAACGGGAATGGAATGACTCGGAATTGAAAAACCCGTGTCGCGAAACCTCTTGAGTGTGTATCAAAAGCTTGTGTACCGTACTTAGGTGACAGTTGCCCACATTAGTAATCAACCTTAGTTTCGCAGGGTATTCGTCACTCGTTCGTCGACTAACCCGTTTTGTGGTCAAATGACCGACAATGTTTTGTTGTTGTGAATGAATGCGAGGTTTGATGCACAAGTTTTGTCAGCTAGTCGTCCTCGAGTTTTGAATGTTCTGGAGATCATTCAAATGCTGAGATTGTTCATTTATTCAGGATCATAGAAACGAATGATCAAACTTGTTTAGGCGCAGAACGAGAACTTAATTTTAAAGACGCTGTCAAAACTTGTGAACCATTCCTCGTGTATGCTTTAACGTGCGTTTAGAGGGTTTCCAACCAAGAATGTTTAACTTTTTTTACGAGATCGAAAAAGTGTGAGTTTTTGAAACTTTTTTGCCGCAGAAATGCCGAAGCCGTTCATCCAGTGTCCGCCGGATGTCCGGGTGACCCTCGCTGCTCATCAGAGCACAGCTCACGTAAAGTTTGCTCATCCGAAGTCAAACGTTGACAGAAGGTGAAAAACAATATCCACGGAGGAATTTTCCATTGATTTCATTCCGATGGTTGAAATGAAATTGAAAATTTCAGGTACATAGAAGCAGAGCCGTATTGGGCATCGCGGCTCGAAGGAGATTTCAAGGCGGGCAAGACAAGGATCGAGTTCCGCGTCACGAGTCCCTCGGGGGGACAAAATGCAACAGCTTCTTGTTCCTTCTTGATAAATATAATAGGTAATCGACTGGATCATATCATTCAGTCTTGATGTTTTCGATTTTTTCTTTCGAAATGTGTGTCTTATCATATTATATGTAGATGCCGAGCCACCGACTGTGTTCCAATGTCCGGCGTCTTTCGAAGTCAAGCTTCCATTGGGGCAGGAAAAGATGCGAGTTTACTGGCAAGCCCCGAAGTTCACCGACAACGTCGAAGTCATCCATGTTTTCAACAACAACGTGAGACTCTTTCTCAATATTATTTCATGCAAACATTTCCCTAAAAATAATCTGGAAACTTCGCAAATTAAATGCATATATATTTTTGAGACCGGGTAAATTCGCTGCATAAGAGCTTTCCGTGTGAGAAAAAGCATGCCTTATCGAAATGCGGGCACAGCCTTTTTCAACATTAATTTACAGTTACTATCTTTTTCTGAAGTCCCCACGAGTTTGTTGGGATGCGATTTTACTGCATTATCCAAATTTTAATTATTCATCATCAATGCGTCGATGATGCGGCTGGTTAAGCAATTGCTCAATATTTTAGTTGATTAATTGATTAAGTTTTTACTCAAGATCTTCGTCAGTTCTTATAGATATAGAGTACCCACAGGTTCCAGATTTTCTTGGCTTAGAAAACAAGTTAAATTATCGAGAACATTTTTTGTTCGCGTTTTTCTGCTTCTTGGGGATTGATCCTGAGATTATACAGTAATACCTGTAAATACTGAAATTCTCGGTTTTTCTCAATTTTATGCCAGCCATCCTTGACTCATTTTGAATTGAATGCGTGTTGCCTAAAATTCCCTACAAGTATCAAAATGTTAGTTGCTTTGATGAAGTAAGTTATTTTAATTTTTATCATGGTTTTTCGACTTGGCTGGTTTGTTCGTTTGGCACGAGTTGAGTGGATTGAGAAGTTGACTGAGGCGAAACCTTCCTGGCATTCCAAAAAAAAAAACAGCCTCGTTCACATTTTAGGGGAAAATATAGCCTCTATTTCCATCGTGTAAATTTGAAATTATATTTTCAAGCGTCATACAATTCGGTTTGATTATTTTTGGTTCTGATCGATGAGATCTTTAGCTGATCAATAATACCTCAATTTCAAATTTCTTGTGCCCTGTCATCACTATAACTACCACAGTATCATCAAGATATACATTTTGAAAAATAAATGGCCAATTGTGAAAACTGGTGAGCTTTTGCCGCTTGCCGACAGGAACCAGGAGCAGAGTTGCCAGCGGGGAAACACAGGAGCTACTACATCGCCGTCGATGACGCTGGCAACAGGGCGCGTTGTCACTTCACTGTGACAGTGTCACGTGAGTTTGCTTCACTAGTTCAATTGCCCATTGCCTAGCCCTGCGTCTACCCTAAAGCCCCGAGTGACCCAGTATAAGATATATTTCAAGATAAATTATAAACAGACCCTGATGGCATCCTTAAATTTTCATGCACCCACCGCCGATTTGCATACTTTTCGCAGAGCGCCTAAAATTGAACAAGTGCGAATTGTTAGGACGAGTTCAAATATTTTCGCAAATGTATTTACGAAGGTTGGTTCACAAGTTTTGCCAGTCTTGTTCTTTGCATACTTTTCTTTGCTGAGTTTTGCGTGCTAAATGGATGTTTACTTAATTTCAACATAGTCGGAGGATCAATCCTATCAATTCCTGATTTTATGTCTAAATTGATGACAGACTGCGTTGAAACCGTGAATTAAAAAAAAAACTATCAGGCTTTTTGAAAGTAAAAGGGGTTGAAGTGCACCCAAATATTCTGAATGTTATAGAAATATTCTCAAGATACATTTTGCATGAGATACGCAAAAACGGTGAATGAGAAAATTTTCGCTCACTTTTATGTGTTATATATAGTGCTGCTTAAATGTGAGGTTGGTTTTATTTTGGTGGAGAAAAAATGTGTTGAAGTCTCAGTTGGAAATGGAGAACAGCCCTTTATAATTCGACAATTCCCTCAATTTTCCGAGCAGCAATGAAATACACTACAGAAACTATATATTGTAGTTATGTTTGAATGATACAGTACTACCAAAACAGTGAATCATCCCTCGAATTCTATCTAGAAAGAAACTAGAAATGTTTTTCCAGCAGTTTATGGGAACCCCGAAAATTGTTAGAAGGCAAAGGAATTTTCTCTGCACAAACGAGAGGAATTAGCTGCTTATTTCATTTGAAAAATCTTCTGATGCTGTTTTCTGTTTGCCTTTTTCCATGTTGGTGGATGATGGATGTTAAAATTCTGGGACGTGGTGGGAATCGGATTCGGCCTCAACATGTGGTATTTTTTTCCTCGGTTGTCTCTTCGATTTTTTTGATTGTCCCTTCGATTGACTACTGCATTGTGATTGATCAACCCCCACCCCATCCTTGTTTCCGCAATTTTGCGATCTGACTTCATTGTATATCTGACGTGGGTTTCGTTGGTGATGCTGGGTGCGCTTGGGGTCCTATTGTAGGCAGGGAATGCTTTGTGCTGAAACCTCCGGTTTATGGGAGCTTGATTTGTAAAACCTTTGGGGACGGTTTTAAGTCGTGTGTGGCATCTTGTCATGATGGTTACGTTCCTTATTATTCCATGCCTCGACGAATGATTTGTGGACCCGCTCGGATTTGGAAACCCAGCCGAGGCATCCCGGAGTGTTCAGGTAAGCAATGTTCATCAAAACTTGTCACCCAAAAAAAATTAGTTTATTTCCCATGATCCGCTCAATTATGTAAACTTAGTCGCAGATTTGAAAGAAAAAAAAAACTTACAGCTTCATTTAAACAGCCGACAATCAGCAGCATGCGTTTATTGCGAATATTCATCAACAGAGAGCCTTCTTCGCGATCAAACTACAATGCAACAGGAGAAAAACAAAAATTATATTTCGTGAGAACAATTAATCGCACAATATTTGAATAAATTTCAATAAGAAAGCGTTGATAGTTTTGTCTGAGGACATTGCGTGTACACCACTTGTGCACTATTTGTGCAATGTACGATGACGACAGAACATCAATTTTCATCGTTAAAGAAAATTTAGAAACAAAATTTACCACGATTTCATTTGTGCGCGACAGGCTCCAGTTGTGTTTTTTTCTCGCGCATATCTCAAAATATCGTAGCAAGAGCACATTATTTTGGCATGGTTTTAACGGAAATACTATTGCTTTGGCTTACAGCAATCGTTAGGCAGACGAGTGGCGGTTGTTTGCCCGGGTTCGAGCCCAGGATCCTTCGTGAAGGCGTTTGTGGTACGTTGATATTTTTTAATTAAGAAAGAAAATAGAGTATATGTAATCACGCTTCCGATTTGTTTATTTTATATAGTGGCATGTCCCCCCGGGATGTACAGTCCTCACGGACAATCATCGTGTCTCCAGTGTCCAGTGGGGACTTACCAGTCTCAATTCGCCAGGTTTGTTGAAAAACATGAATAACTTGAAGTTAATGGTGAACGATTTGTCGTGCACATATATTATACAGGGTATAAGAATAAGTAGCTCATTTTGGTGCAGCGTGTCCCAAGTTCTGCATCCACTTGAGCATACCACGCGCCCTCAATTAAGACACGAACCCCAAATTTCTGATTTCAAGATTTTGATGGAATCCCATAACCGACGAAGACGCACGCCCTATTTTTTAGTGAAAACTACGATGTTTTAAAAATTAGAGGTATCAAAATTCAAATTTGAAAATGAATTCAATCTGAATTCAAGAACAGTTGAAACTCTTCGAGTCATCTTCAAGGGACCAGAAAAAGTTTCGATTTAGGGAGGTACGGGAAAAAAGTATTGGGGGGATGAAGAAATAAGAATTACTGTACAGTATATGAAATCATAACTGGTGATATTCTGGACCTGAAATTACTTCTGGAATTAGTTGACAGGATACTGAAGTTTAAGCAAGGGTTTATTTGCCCAGTTACTCTTTCAATTTCTTTTAAAACACATCAAGTTACATTTTCATCACTTTTATCTTTCCTGAGTCAATACAATAATAGCCAAAAGGCCTCCAGAAAATTCTAGTTATAGAGATTTGAAAGGAAAAGACTTTAGAGTCACGGCGGTTTCTAATCCATTGTTTCCAGGGGAATTCAGAATATTTTACATAAGGAGGCATTTCACTTGAGGAGGTTCAAGTTAATGTATTGAGGTTGAAATGTATTTTTCAATTGTTTTGATTTTAAAAAGTTCCTGTCAAAAATCCCTCATGGCATTCAAGAGTGACGCACACCAAAACTCCTAGCATTTTTTTTTTAGAATTTCATCTCCGCCTATGACGCGCATTCCCCCCTTTTTCCCTCTCAATTTTGAGGGGAAAATGCGTGTGGTACTCAAGTAAATACGGTAGAAAGAGACGTAGTCACGCTTCCATGCGTTGAACATTAAAGCGCTTCGGCGAACAAAATTTACTGCGCAATATTTCAAGGAGAATAGCCATTCTCGATTCGGGAAGAGAAAAAAAAGCATTTGCTTCGATAATTCAGAAACGAATGCAAGGAGTGCGGCAGTGGGCAGACCACCGCAGGAATCGGCTCCCATTCAGAAGAAGATTGCTACGAAATCGACGACCTGGGCACGACAGGCCTCGACTAACCGGAAATTTCACTGCTGCAGCTAGCCCTGAACCATCCGCTAGCCCACCTCACTAGACAACTGCGACGGGATCAACTCAAAGAAAACCCCTCTTAACCCACCGATCAATTTTTACCAAACGAGTGATACGCTATGTCAATTTGTTTCTTCTCATGACTTTTACGTTCGGGGTACGAAATCTGGGGGTTCGCTTTCAACCCCGACCCACCCAGAGAGATTCCGTGCCAAACGCCGAAAATCGCACTTTGTGGCCTTTGAGAATTAAGAAAGAAAAATGCCGGATTTTGACGGAGAAAAGGAAGAGAGAAATTTCGGAAAGGGTGCTCTTGGACTTCGGAGACGGATAATGATTTGTCTTCAGCATGCAAACCTGGAACTCGTGTTTTTTTGCGACGATTCGAGGGCATTCGACGACTGATGCGCCCATGCATGTGTTGAATTGTTAATATAGTCAGCAAACGGATTTTCAAAAGTCTGCTGAAAAGCTGTTCTGTTTTTTTTTTCGTTGGAAGAGTTGTGAGTGCAAAAAAGGTATACTGTATAACGAAAATTTGAACGAATGAAGAAATTATTCATACGGGATGTTGAAAGTTTTTGTTTCTTTCCCCGCGTCGACATTATTGACGCAAAAGCAGAACTCCATCACATGCTGATGCATTCATGGAGTGAAACGCTGATATCGAGAAGAGACTCACATGTTCGTAGCATCATACTGTAGTTCCAATTTTGTCTCCAAGTCTTTAGCTACCGCAAATGAAGACCTCTTGCGATGAATAAGAGAATCAGCCCGGATTGGAGGATCTCGTCACCACATGCGGCAACCAGGCTTAATCGAAAGATTTCAGCAGATTCCGCTAAGTCTCACTCTTGGTTACTCAAGCAGTTCTTTCATCGCCATTTCTTTTGGAGCAGCTCAAGATCAATGCATCTACATATAATTACTGTACTGCGCAAGAGAAAAACGAACTAATTACTTTATGACAGGATGCTGCTATTCCATGAACCGAACAAACGTAACCAATAACTTTAAATCGTATTTACAATGAGTAAAAAAATTGGAGAGGTTAAAGTTTGCGTCTTTATTTTCATTTCGCCGATTGGAAACTTGACTGCGATCCATCCAACCCACACAAATTTCAGCACTGACAAAGTAAGTAAGAAATTCGGATTTTCCGGAAGAAATCTACACTGGAAAGTCTTGGCCCACAAAATCTAGAATTAATAAATGAGATGATCATGAAAATACGTATCATATTCAAAATAGTATCCACAACAAAAAAGAATCACATGAAATTATAACATGCAAAGCATAATAGTGATTTTTTTCCAGAGTACCTGGAAAATTGCTGACAAAGGTCAAAAAATGGTCAATTTTTCTTTTCCCTTCCTACCCTGCTGCTCACGCTCTATATTTCTTTGGCGGGAACGAAGAGCAGAAAGCTCTTTTTGAGAGTCCGATATTTTACTGGCTATCGCGGTTTTGGCAGCACCCTGATGCCTATTCAACCCTTCCGTCAGCTTGCTCAGATTCCGTTCTTCTTTGGAGATCTCATCAGCGACACGAAGACTTTCCACATTCAGGCTTTGATTCGACTTATTCTTCAAATCCATTATCTCCCGTTTCTTCGACGGACGCGAAGTTTCACCTAATGGATATGTATAGCAGTCGTTCTCGGTTAGGTTTAACACTCCAAAAAATTAAATTGAAAATGAATACAAATATACTAACCTGGTCCAGAATGCGAGTTCTGTAGATTATTCAGAACATTGAAAACGTCGTGCTTAGCAGCGTTTTCCTTTCGGCGACTTTCCCGTTCCGAAGCCCTTTGTGCTCGTTTCAGCATTTTCGACATTCGTTTGTCTGATCTGAAATATTCCTTGTCACCCATTTTCGCCGCAAGCTCCATACAATGATCTGAAATTTAGAAATTTCGATACGGACCAGCAAACTAGAATATGAAACATTCATGACCCACCAAGCGACTTGCCCGTCGGATAAATGTAAGCAGCAATTGGTTCCACTCGTCCCTCACCTCTTCGCCCGAGCCCCTGTCCCGTGATGTATCCCATTTTTGACATCAACTTAGATCCGATACCCTGACAAAGAGTTTAATTCGATTAAATAATAATAATATGGTAATCTGTCAAAAGAATAAGATCATCAGTGAGAGAAGAAATCCTACAACATGGTTCAAAGCTCGTCAGGAACATGAGATAGCAACATAAATCAAGAGGGGCTCCTCAAAAGTTCTATAAACCATCAATGAAGGCAGACAATTTTTCCTCTCATGTTTCGATTATGATGAAGTAATTACAAAATAGATATCGAAATCCTACCCAGATGAACATTAGGAATAAGCAAAATTGTGAATAATCCAAATCATTCTCCCCGACATACAATTCTTTCCTATACTCATGTTACAACGAAAATGTACCTTCGTGTATTTCTCCCATTCCCCCAAACGAGATGTTCCCAGTAAAGAATGATTCCAGATGTAAGTTGCCTCGAGCTCTTCGGGACGAGACTCGCGATAAGCTTCAACTTCCGATTCTCGATAGTCAGAATCTTCAGAATTCAGATCACTGTCGTCAGCTTCTGTAATGCGTAAATTCAGGATTTGTTCTAATATATTCGAAGAAGTTTCCATTTTATTTAATGCATCACGAGCCTTCACTCAACGGATGCAATTCGTTGATGCTAACTGAAGCAACTTTTCCGGAATGCGTGAATTTCACAGCACAATTGCTGAATTCCCCATCGTCTGTTTCGTCCACGTGTTCAACAATGCACCTGTGCCACAACCCGTCATCCGTCTTGGCCAAACACGCAGAGCCTTTTGTTATGGACGCAAAATCTGGATTGCTGAGCAGAATTTTCGAAAATTAATCTGATCAATTCATACATTGATGAACGCGATGCTTACTGATACTCTCCCAACTCCGAAAATGAAACAACATGTCCATGCGAATGCTTGCAAGCCTTCTCATCAAACTTGCAACGGCCTTCCAGGAAGAATTCACATGGCTTCATTTTCGCTGTTGTCGGTTGGAGAAAAAGAACTCTAACCTATGGAACAACAAGGTAGCGTTGAATCTACGAGGCAACTTATGGATTTACATCGTGCTAATTCAACAGCGGGCAGAAATCACCTGTAAGTCATTGAGGTCTCCAGAATCCGTCGGTTCCACGTCAGTTACGACGGCATTTTGAAAAACCTTGTGTCCGTACGTTGTAGCAAACGGAGCTGACACTTTCGATCCGGTCAGATTTAATATAACGTCATTCAACTGCTGACTGACTGAAGAAGAGCTTGGATCCACGATCTTCACACAGAAAATGAATGAAGACCAAACCTTACACTAAAAATGTACATATACACTATCACCGGAATTTCACTAGACGTTGAGTCGGTGAGCGATAACAGCGACAGAAGTTGCTCCTTCAAGCTCAACAATTCATTCCGCTGTTCTCCAGAAGTGGCGGCAATGCCTTGATCCAGTTGCAAAATCTAGCCAAGAAAGTCTTTCGATGAAAAGAGAGCCCACAATTAGAATGATGAGTCCACAAACCTGTGCCCGAATTTCATTTTCATCCATTTTCGCCGAAAGCACCAGTCGTTTCCCTGCGAAGAGTCAGGAGCAACTAAGTAGGAAAGGAATGAGGAACCCCGACAAAAAGCCGCCAAAAAATATTTCATGAAACCGATTTCTGCATTCAAAATTTTCATTTCTCGTCAGATACACGCACAGCAAAAGATCAAAAACCGAAAACAATCACAGCGGCATGTATCTGTAAGGAAATAAAAATTCAACAATATGCATCGAATTGCGCGACCTTTCTCACCGTGTATTTACCAATTTCAAATCGGCGAGAAGAGTAACATACGTCAATCACTACGCGGTGAGGTTCGCAAAAAGGTTCAGTGTAGAAATGACAGACAGGAAGAGAAAAAACCGAAATGCAAATCACGCAAAGAGGATACAACCTCCGCCAAAAACTAAAGAATTTGCGAATAATTCCCGACTCTTCCAACATCAACACACAGGATTTTTACGACTATTCGAAATTGTGAGACACGCATTCCCGGATGAAATCATTGTAGTTGTAATCGCCCAATTCATCGCACATTTCTGGAAAGATAATTTTAAGAAGCTTTAGCGAATTTCTATAAAACACTGATCAATATCAAGCAACACTCACCAACGACATCGACCAGTTCGCCGAAAGATTCACAAGGTAAAATGTCTTCTTGATAGTGCTTTAGAAGCTTTTCCGAGGCGTCCGCCAAAGCCTGGTCGTTGTGTCGAATATAATCGGCCAAAGCCTGGGACCATGTCTGCGGACTCGACTCAGCGTTGTAAGATAATCCCTGAGAAAATCCAACGCAATTTGAAGATGTCAACAGAGTCAAAATTAAAGAAGAAAATGCTTTTGAAACATTGGTAAGCTAAAGCTTCTGAGTGTTCGCTTGAAAGTAATTACATTTTGAGATTAAGATCCCGAGAAGTAGCTAACCTTGAACATTTCGCTGTATAAGCCATCAACCAGCGCAAAAAACACCATATATGGCTTCATTGTGGCATAATCTAAAGCAGGGGATTCTGATCCAGGAGTTGCATTTTCAGATGGTCCCTGAGCAGGCTTGACGAGCCGTGCATTCGCCATCACGATGAATCTTTTGAAAAATTCAATTCGCCTCCCAACCCACAAGCTTTTCGGCCACACAAGAAATGCCATCACCGAGTAGTAAAGCACGTTCTCAAGCTCAAAAGCATTCTTCTCCCAGCGCGTAGGACTGTGCTCCAAAAACGTCGAAATATTCTTCTCTTCCCTCGGAACACAACGCGTTCTGCTTCCATGAACAAATTCATCAGTGACAAAGGCAACAATCAAGATCAAAATGTCATTGTCTCACGCACGTATTCAAGACGTAAAGCGCCATGTGAATGAGGTATGGCACGAAATGCATATTAGACGCTGGCCCACCACCACCGCTGTCTTCACTGAAGGATCTTTCGAATGCGAACCTCGAAAGCAGCAGCTTCAAGTCGTGCACCGTCAAGGAATAGCTAATATCCCTGTAAATTTTAATCACGTTGATGACTTCAAAACTCAACACAATGACGCCGAATGCCAACATTATGTCTAATTTTTCTTCATATTCAATGAAGGACTCGACAAATCCTCGGCACGAAGAAATTCCTGTTATATCAATCTATATTCGTGGTCACATCCTAAATAAACTCATGAAAACAAATCAAACAAAATTCATATTTACCTCTGTCCCGTGCAATCTTGCAGGTAAGCATTATGCCTCGCAAGTGCAGCTGCGAACGCCGACTCTGGTACGGATGGTCCCCACAGCGGCAACAACCCGTTGCACTTCGTGTTGGCGTTCTGCAAACTCGCACTTTCCCACTCGTCACGCGACCGCGTCGTTCGCACGGCTGCCATGTGACAGTCGACGTGTACAATGTTGAAGTGAGTGACAGTGGAATACGCAGGAGTGGCTCGCAACTTCATCTCGTATTCCTCCGCATTGCACTTCTTCGTGAAAGTGTAAACACCAAGAACTTTCAGCGGCTGGAACTTGTAGCCTTCGCGGCAGATTACGCATACGAGTCCAGTCTCTTCGGCTATTTCACCCATTTGCTCGAGCAGAGAGCTTTTTGCCCTTACCTGAAATGTTCAAGATGCAAGAGCTACAATGTTGCTAAAAAATTCCGAAAAGCAAAAGACATCTTAAAAAATCAAACAACACTGCATAATGGAAAAAATAATCGCAAAAAGCCCCGAAAAAAACTCAACGATAATACGACTGAAATTCACCTGTCCTTTTTCGTCAGCCTTCATTCCCAGCTGCACCAACTGTTTATTCCTCATTGCCATGGCTAGTCTCTTTCGCTCGGCTTTAGTTTGTTTACGAGCTCCCTCAACTTCTGACTTCAGCGACGGATTCAGCCGCAGCACTTCCAAAAGATTTTCTGCCAATGAACCTACACGTTCTTCAGAAGAAACCTGTTCGAGCTTGTGCAAAATGCCAATGCTGTCACGACCGATTGCCATCTGACCGAAATTGAATAAAAAAAAGCATTCGCGAACATTTAGCAATACTGTTCAGAAGTGAACAAGAAACCACATCTTTCACCTGAGTTGATGGATGACCGTTTGCCAAACCCGTAAGAATACGGATAACGTACTTCAATGATGGTCGAGATAAGAAAGTTCGCCAGTCAGCTTTTGCCGTTGAAACAACCGTGGTGTCAGCCTTCGGGGAATGTTGCTAGTTTTCGAAGTTCATGAAAAATGTAAAATGAGTCCCAAAAAATAAAATACTTGAATATTACCTGGAAGTAATTTATGGCGGCGCTGACGAGATTTGCCGACACAAAGTGATCTTTCAATTGATTTCCGACAGCGTTCCGCTCTATGCCATTCACCAGAACGCAGAACAACTCCAACTGTCGAAAAAATTCATCAGAATAAAATTCTCATCAGCCAGTCAAGGCAATAATTTCGAAAAACGAACTAACCCTGTTCACGTCTTCAGCGCTATGTTCATCGTCAAAATTATCAAAATTAAACAGGCGCCTGAAGTGTTCTGTCAAAACGGTCATCTTTTCAGTTGTTCCACACGAGAGCAGCGGTAAAACGCGCATTAATCTTTGCAGAATGGAACTTGAAACACCGGGGCTGTCAGCCCAGTTCAGCAGGAACGTGACATCATCTGGCGTGCCGCACGAAACTTCATTGAATTCAGCATACTCTCCAAGTCCTTTCTTCGACGCCTCCGATAAAATCACTTCCATTATCTGCAACACGAACCGAACATCAACGAAATAGATCAGTCAAAAGAAAGGTAAACAGTCGTGGAACATTTGAAATGAAAGATGGCAGAATTTCTCACCTCAAGCAGCTCTTCAACAAGGGTGGGTTGCCCTGGTGCTCTGACCAACAATTCCTGGTCTGTAGCGCTTAGACAAATTTTCAACGTATTCAACATCGTGGTTATGGCACCCATGTTCTTCTCTGTCAGCCTTTCACGGTTGATGGCAGTTTTCACGGCAAATCCGAGCAATCGCAGCAACACCGCCAGCAACGGGCGGCCACGCGATAAATCATGCACAGCGCCGAGACGCTCAAGGCAAACCTCAAGGCCGCCATTGGTCGCCAACACGGACGCCATTCTGTAAACCTGCTCGTTATCAACCTCCTGGTCATCCTTATCTTCAAGGCGCTCGATCATGTCCTCTGTGGCGTCTCCGAGAAGCCCTCGCATCCGGTAAACAACTCGCATTGGGTCCACGGAATCTGAATTTTCTTGGAGCCAAACTTTGCGATAAACCTCTTTCACGGGCAAATCCAGGGAAATGATTTTGTTGCAAACGAGCAGTTCCATTCCAGTATCATCTTCCAACAGCGCCACGAGCTCGCAGTCCGTACAAATCTTGTTCTTCACATCTCGCATGAGAGGACCCAAACCTGGTTCTTGGCTGCTGTAGGGGTTTCCAAGCATTCGCCCTTGCAGGAAGTCTTCCTGTTGTTGATCTTTGTCCAGCATCAAAAAGAATTCCCCAACATCGTTCTCCTCGGGGTAAATTATGGAGCACAAGCGTTCAAAAATGAAAACCGGGGTGCGCAAATCCTCCAGACTGTACATGCGAACAGTTTGCACGCAGACGCCCATGAAAGCCTTGGTTTCATCTTCTGTGCCCGTCGTAATCACTTCGAGTAACTGAAGGAGCCGATCTTGAGTGTCATCGATCAGTTTCGTACGCTGAACAACGAACTTTCGCAACGCCAAATAACCGTGGAGAACAGTTGCAACGAGACAAGATTTATACTTCGCTTTGATCGCTTCTTTCTCCACAAAAAGGCACAACAGCTCCGTGAGGGATTTGAGAGCAAACCCCTGTAAAATAATGAACAAAATGCTGAATGAATTAAATGCTGTCCTCGAAAACATTCTGAAGACAAGTATTGAAAAAATGCAGACAAAAAAAATCAAACATGTTGTAAAATACCTGAGACAGATCAGTTGACAGAACAGTTTCCTCCAATCTCATGAGGTGATTGATTTCCTTGCGAATTAAGTTGCCTATTGTTGGAAGAATGCCTCTCAATGCCAAGTAAAATCGCCAAGTGCCGCACTTGACCATCGTCTGGTATAAGTTGATAAAATCTTGGGCACTTTCACCAGATGAACCGACCAACGGCAAAAATCCCGTCATCACGTTCATCAACTGAAGAAACAAAAAATTATAAAATACACCGCAGTCTAGAATTCTCCGTCGCATTAACCTCTCGTCGACGACAGTATGAGTCTCCAATTAAATCAGCAGTTTGCCAAAGCATTTCAACCAGCATTGCACACGCACTTCGGGCAGAAGCAGAGGTGGGATTGAAAAGAACAGACTTCAACCAGCCTTGGTCCAACTTCAATTCCAAACGTGACGAGGGTTTGATGGTTTTCTTGAGCCAACGGCGTCCAAACTTCTCCATCAAATACATTGCTCGAACATCGGCCTACAAGAAAAAAAAAACCATTGCAGCTTCAATTAAGCGATTAAAGATGCGAAATCTTCACCTTCGTAGACTTCGACACCCCTTCGTTACCAGCAGCAATGCTTTTGCTACTCGGAAATACTGCGTTTTGCACGTTTTTACAAAAGCGCATGAACGGGCTTCGCGTTACATCAATATTGTCACGCAAAACGTCACCGATGTTGAGTATCATCTCACCACCATGTCCAGACGATTGACCCTGCTGGCAATACATGAATTCAGAATACATGGGTCGTTGTATGTACTGTATTCCTGAACTCACCATCGAATTTCTGGATATCACAGGAAGACGGCAGAGGCCTGTCAACATACGCAAGCACGGTTGCAACAAACTGTCCAGGACAATCGGCGAGTCGTAATTTTGGGTTCCCAGCATCACCAGCTTCATCAAACACCTGGTAATTTTAATACAACGCTGAAAAGGCACGAATCGACAAGGAGAAAACAGAATACTCACTGAACACGCAGTTGAAAGCAAATTGCCCCGTCTTTGGCTTGCAACAAGGAGGACAACAAAGCTATTTCGTGTCGTATGGGTGAACCAGCTAGAGCAGTTGAATACGACAAATGCGGATTAGCAAGCGCACGAGTGACCCTATCTAGTATCAGATTGTTGAGTCGCTTAGTGCCTTCAATGCTATCGACGCTCAACAGCCGTAGCAATTTGCACACAGCGTGCCGGAACTGTGAAATGAATAAAAAATAAAATAAATAGAGTTGGATTCCTATTCAACAATATTCAACCGGACAGATTTTCATAAAAATTAATTTTTGACCAGAAATTGATAATTGCTGATCTCAGCTCAAAGTATCGCTGCATGAAAATTGCAGTTAAATTCACTATGACCCTGTTTTCTGTAATCTTGCACATGTGCGCAGGAATAAAAAACATTGTCGAACATTAATGAAGAGCCCCCAACTAAGATTCCCTGAACTGATTTAACCTCAGCTATTCCAATTAAACGCGTAACACAATTCCAGACAAAATGTACCCGAAAACCATTACGAAATTCGGCGTTGAAAGTGAACAGAGAAACTGATGAAAAGCAGAAACGGTAAAATCGGCAGACCGAACACGAACGAACCTTAGCAGAGCCACGTTTTAAATTGGCGTCAAGAAGCTCGCGAAGGAGGCCACAACGACACAATTCGTCCCGCAAATCCGCGTCAGTTGCGAGGACTTGCAACAGTTTAACACAGTATTCCGTAGCAGCACATGCACACCCATAGCAACGGGCAGATCGCAATTCAATCCCGGCTTCTGCAACTTCACCTCCCAATGCATCGATAGCTCCGTCTTTGTAATAGCCCAACATGGACTCTGACGGACGCCGATGCCCAGCGGCGACATCTCCGTTGTTTTGTTGTCGGTCGTAAGCAACTAGCTCTCGACGAGAGGCTATCACTTTCTAAAGAAGAGTAACAATGGTGATTTCAGGCCCATTAAAAACTTGATCGTCTCTGAAATCGCTGAAAACGTTCTCAACATGCCAATTCAAAATCGAGCTCAGCCACTTGGAATTAAAAGAAAAATAAACTTACTTGAATCACCAAGCTCAGCTCATCAAATGCGGCACGGCAATCGCCGGAATACTTCTGACCCAATTGGTTGATAATGGAGTTGGCATAAGACTGACTAGAACTCGCAGTAGCAGGAGTGGTAGAAGCACCTGAGGAAGCCGCACCGCCTCCAGAAGCTGAACTAGGGGCGAAGTTGAATCCTGCCGGGGTGGCGACCGAAGTTTCTCCAATGTCCGTTCCTTGGTCCAGAACTTTGCAAACCAAGTTCTAATACAAAAATAAAATTGATATCATGCAACATGAAGGATGCAATTTTTCGTAGCAATTCTACAAGGATGACACACGCGAATCTATTACAAACCTCCAGATATGGTTTGTACGAAACCAACACTTGATATATTTTATCCGCACGTTCCAAAAGCTGGTTGATGTTCTGAACAGCTTTCTTCCTGTCCTCTTCAGTTTCGATTGGATCAACAGCGCAGCAAGGACGGGCAGACAAATTATACTCAAACTTGGCATACTTGCAAAATCCGCATGCGTTGCACAGAAATGGATCCTTCTCATCATAATTGATTGATCTAGAGAGCGTTTTAAAAATAAGATTAGAGGCCCTACTAGACGAAATAATTAAAATCCCCGTACCTGCACTTGTGGCACTGGAACACATTTTCGCCGCAGTTGCTGCAGACTCCCGGATTTGCAGGGACACTCGCACTACAACGAGGACACTGCAAAGTTTCAGTGGACGCTTGCGGGTTTTCAATGAAATCAGCATATTCAATCATCAGGTTGCACGCAACAATGGGCAACGGGAATTCAATTTTGACTTCTTGCTGATTTGGTTGCAGAACGACGCGCTTGGCTTTATGCCACATAGCTGAAACAAAACGGGCTCTGACGGTACTTTCGACGAAATTCACTTAACAAGATAGAACAAACCTGGCTTGTTCTTCAGCTCAATCACAGCTTGCACAGTCCTGTTATTATAGTAAACGTTGATCATGCGAACCATTTTTGTTCGCTTGATGTCCGTTATCTTCACAGTGATTTTTGAAATGGTGTGGCTATTGACCAATTTCACTATTTGAGTCGTTGTCGTAAATCTCGAATCCACCTACAAAGAATGGATTTAGCAAAGCAAAGCAACATCAACACAAATATTCCCTCACCTTGATCGATGTCAATTTGATATTCTGGAATGGCACTTCGGGATTGTTGCACACCAAACAGGGTTCCGATTCGAGATAGTAACCGTCGCATTCGAGCAGCGATCCCAAGGTCGAATACAACAATGCATTTGGATGTCGATTCAGCACTTGATTTTGTCCCCGAAGAACTTGAACCGTTTTCCACGCGACTTCTCTTGCCTAGCAATAAAAAAATAAAAATCAAAAAACGCAAAATAAAAAAACGCAACGAATTGATTCAATTTCTGATTTACCGGCATGGGGCCCAAATTCATTTTGATGGACAAGTATCCAATCAAATCGACGAACTGCAAAGCTTTCCGCCCATAGAAGGGAACTCGGGACCACAAACTCCAGAGGATGTTAAGAATTGCTTGACGTCTCTCAGATCCAACGCTCCTACAGCACATATTAAGTTTACAACAGAAGAACTGAAGGCATCGCAGAGTAAAATCTTACTTGTAGAGGTACAAGAATAAACTGTGCGCCTGCCATCGGACGACTGCTTGGTTACTCTCCAGCAAAAACATGCGAGCGAGCTTTGCCAGAAGAGGGGCAGGAATTCGATCCATTAAGCTATTTGCCAATCGCTGCCCAACGGGATCAACTTTTGAAAAATCATCAGCAGATGACACTACTATAGCCGGCGTTGTTTCCGGTTTCGGTGCAGGCTTCGAATCCTTCTTCGTTGTTGCTCCTCTCACAATAGCGGCATATGTAGGAGGAACAGCGTTAGCTCCTTCATTGGTCGCCGTTGCGGCAACAAACTATACAAACACAAAATAACATAAGAGAAAGTTCACAGGAAAAAAGCGTAAAAAGCGTTTTCACCTCCGATACAACTTTGGGTCCTCCAAGGCCGCATTGCAAAAGCTGCAAAATTATAGGCGCCACGCCCTCATCCAACGACAGACTGGCTTTCAAGAGCAAAGGAAGATACTTCGGATTGTTCTCGCAGCAGTGTTGCCAATTTGACGTGCGGCTCATAGCAGTGTCGGTGCAATCCTTCAAATTTTCGATCAGTTCGATCAAGTTGTCGTATCCAAGATTGGCGGAGGCAGGTGAATCCGCTTCAAAATCCAGTCCACCAGACATGCAGATTTTCTCAACTTTCTGTGAAGATGACATCAGAGATGAATATTAGTTTTTATCAAAAAATTCGCATTTTTACCATGAGAATAATTTAAAATTATTCTGGAGTTCTCAATGAAAGAAAAAGTCAACGACGTACCTCCATACGCATTTGGATCGAATGGTAATCCCGAAGTTGCCGGTATTTGTCCTTCTGTCCACAAAACGACATGAGAAGCTTTCTGAACTGTCGCTTGACGAAGTGGGCTTGTTTTGTCACCATATATTCACACGGCAGATAAAACCACTCTGGCTTAAGCTCAACCCTACTATCTGTTGGTCCACCAGACGCTGCCAATGACGTCATGATTTTCTTCATTTGATGCGGCAACCTGACCGCCATTTCGGTCAGCAGCTGCGGCAATTCTTCGAACACATCATGCGAGTGCTCCTTCACATACATCTTCAAGAAGAACGGGTTCATGTCCGGCACGGCATTGGCAAAAGGCCGGCATTTAAGCAAAATGCTTCCCAGAGCTGGCGCAACGTTCGAATTCGACTCGTCAGGGATGGGTTGATGTTTCCAGTATTTAAGCAACAGTGTGCGCAGAAGATCCAAACAGTGCTCTAAAATGCCACTTTTCAACAGCGCAGCAGCAGTGATATAGGAAACTCCAGACGGTACATCAACATGACCAGTTTTGCCCTGCGACGTCTTGGATTTTGACATGACGACATCTGAAATTGTAATGACAAATTTTGATCACAGGAAATTATCGAAAAATTAAAAAAGGCTGCTAGTGACTCACTGATAAGTCTCATTATGAGAAGCTCAACCTCATGTTGGCTGGTTTTCTCCAGGTAAGCTTCATAATTTTTATTCCCAATATTCAGCTCTTCAATGAGTGCAGACAACACTGCGTCCAAAACCTGACGATCCATGGGCTTCCGAACTGGATGGTCAGGGTCCAAATCCGAAATCAGCATCAGTAAAATCTGGCGAAGAGACAAAAATAGATTATTAAATTCTAGTCGGGCAAAAAGAAAGAAGAACACAAGCCGGACTTTTTTTTATATTTAACGCGGAAGCAATGATTTCTTACCTGCAGAAAAGGAACCGATCGAACTCCGCCAATTGCCTTCATTTCCTTGATGTGTGGCACAAATTGACGAAGCAGGGACACTCTCAGCTTGTGCATCGCATCTTTCGCATTGTCGCCGCCTTTGCCAGGACCACCACCTCCACCGGAACAACGATCCGGATCATCATCACCATCTGGATCAGGTGGATCCCCACCTTGTGCTTCGGTCTCAGCTACTGAATCACGTGTCCCAACAGCGAAAACAATTGTTCTTGTCGGGACCATTGTTTGACCGGCTGCAGCGGCCTGATGAGCTTCCCTGCCTTCCGCAAGCAGGCCTTCTAGAATTGCTGCTTCCTGGACCGACGGGAACTGCGACTGCAAAAATTAAAAGTCGCAATCTCTAACAGTAACGCATCATCGCGCGAAAAGCTGAACACATCGAACATGAAAATTTACGCACACAATGCTCTCCTTCCTCGTCATCTGATGCCCCTGGAGATGCAGTGGTATCCGAATAGTGCGACGAGGATGCCATGAGCCCCGACGGGTTCGATGGTTGATTTTCGCCAAGGTTTCCTGCATCAGACATTTGAACATCTCTTCCACGATATTCTCTCAAATATCGATATCCAGGAGACCGGCATGCAGGGTTGTCTAACGTAAAACTCATGCACTACATTCCATGATCCGATAAATAAGGAACGCTCGAAAACTCGCTTCTTCCAAAATTTCCCTTTCCGAACATGCGCATAACCAGAATTATTCCCGAATAAAATTAGTAAAACCTCCGAAACTCTGATGTCTAGAGAAGGAATAATTTGTCTACACTTCTTCGTAAAAGAAATACAAAATGCAAATAATGAACCTTCACCGAAACTTTTGCGCCGTACTTCAAAGTTTAAATATAAATTATCATTTATTTTAATCATGCATTATTTTATCTCTGAATTATATTTTATTTTATTTCTAAATTATACTTTATTTCATTTATCAATTATATTCATTTTATTTATAAATTACATTTTATTTATAAATTATACTGTATTTTATTTTATATATACAGTAAATTATATTACATTTTATTTATAAATTATATTTTATTTTACTTATAAATTATATTTTATTTTACTTATAAATTATATTTTATTTTATTTATAAATTATATTTTATTTTCCATATAAATTATATTTTACTTTATTTATAAGTTTTATTTTATTTTATTCATAAATTATATTTTATTTATAATCTTTGAATTTATAACTTACTTCATTTATAAACTTTTACAATGAATAATTCTGAAAGTGACATTAAAATCGATGAAAGATTTTCGCGCAATAGTATCCAGCGCATAAATACAGAACTTTCGGAAAAATTCGAGAATTCAATAACATCGTATCTTTTCACCCATGAATTAAACAAATTTCAGTCACCAAATGAATAGTCTTCATACATAGCACCACCGTTGATTAAAAGATTATCAACACGTGCGGGTAAGTCCTGAAAAATGCATACCTTGTCCTGAAACCACGGACGCGGCTGGATTACATGCACCTCTACGAGGAAACTTGATGGTGGCAGACGGACGGTCGATTGCTTCAGCGACGGCCGCAGAGATGGCGGCCATTTCTTCGTCTTCTTCCACATCATCATCATCGTCGTCGTCATCGTCATCATCTTCTTCGTCGTCATCATCCTCTTCTTCGTCATCGTCTTCATCATCATCATCGTCATCATCGGTATCAGGAACCACTACTTCATCGTTCTGAGCCAGATTCATCAGTTCCTGATGAAATGGATGACAGTACCACACACAATAAAATTCACATGGATCACTCATACTTTAATGATAATCGCAGCAAATTCTTCAAATTGCTGCGCTATTTGAGCTGACTCACCCGCAACGGCGCATTAGATGACGATCGCGCCTCGGCAGCCGCTACGCCAATGGCTCCAACAGCTCGTTCCAGTTCTCCGGTAACTCTACGCAGCAGAGCACCACGTCCACGACCGGAAGGAGGAAGCTGGCGACTGGTGCTGGTAACAGCAGTGTTTGATTCGCTGCCCGCCGCGCTGGTGTTCGATCGTCTTTGAGCAGAAGCAGTACCGTCTTCTCCCTCCGTAGAACCTTGCTCTTGCAAACTCAGGGCTATCGCAAGATCAACCATGGCTTCATCATCATCAGCAGGTAAATCAAGGATCGATCCCAGCAAGGTACTATTGTTCAGCACAGCTTCCAAATTAGCTATAAAAATGGAATAGTATGCATAATATAGTATCGCATGGATTTCTCTAAAACTAATTGATAATTTCAAGGCAACGCAATTGCAAAAAAAAAAAAAAAAAAAAAAAAAAAAAAAAAAAAAAAAACAACAAAAAAAAAAAAAAAAAAAAAAAAAAAAAAAAAACCAGAACGGCAACACAAAGAAGGCTGACCTCCTTCAGCGGCAAGCAATGCCATCGGTTCCATGTTGTGGACTTGGGCGAAATGAACCTCCGCGTTGTCCAAAGCTTCTTGATCCAAGGGAGACGATGATCTAACATTTCTCGCTCTCATATTATACCCACTGTTTGTCAGATTCCTCAGAGCAACTACAGGCCCTCCAGCAGCGCCACGCAAGAACATTTCCAACATTCTGCGCCGATCCGTCCTCTCCCTACCACCGGCAGCAGAAGAAGCAGGGGTTCCATTTGATGGAACGTTTGAAGCGTTTCCTCGAGCTTCCTCGTCACCCTCAGGCGCTGGCGGCGGTGGAGGTGGAGGCGGTGCAGGCGGCGGCGCCGTAGACGCAGGATGATTCGACGACGTGCTTTTCGTTTTCGGCCGTTTTGGATGCGTGCGAAGAAGCTTCATCAAAGTCGATTTCGTCGCAAAACTTATTTGAGTGTCCGTGTTCAGCAGCAAATAGGCATAAATGCGAGAAGCTTGAGGCACGATGGTTTCTGGGCCTTGACAGGCCAACGCATGCACAGTAATCACGAGTCCTTGGACGATGGACTCCAGATTGGATAAATCTTTACGAAACAAACAGAATCACCAAGGGCTTTCTCGTCGTGTGTAGTTAAAAATACCTGGTTTTGTGAGGGGCGCACAATGTGGATTCGCGGGTCTCGATTTCATCACCATGCAAAACGAATCCAGCAACTTCTGCAGCAAAGGGTTCTCCACGACAGGAACGGATGAGTCCGGCCGTACCTCATCTTTAAAGCTGATGATCAATTCTTTGGAAAGCTCACTGGCGGCATCAGAACCAGCCACTTCTCGAGCAGCATCCTTTTGAGGAACCGCCGAGCCAGCAATGGTCGCTGGGCCATCCTCGTCTTCGTCATCGAAGTGCATCGTAACTAACTGCTGTTCTTCATCTAAGGAAAGATTCGAATTGTTCAGAGGTTCAGTAAATCTACAAAAAATTGGGCACTCACTTCCAGATCCCAATATGCCATCCGGTGCTACTGACCCAGTTTTGCGATCAGATTCGGTTAACGAGAGCAAATTTTGCGGCCTTGATTGTGCAATCGAACGAACGATATTCAACAATGAGAAGAAACCATCCTTGTCAATTTCTTCGGAGTAATTAGGCGACAGCTGGTTCTGCACGTGACGCAGCAAGATTTCATCCTGATAAAAACAACGCACGTTTACATTCAGCATTCGTGCAAATCCAATATTCCAATACAAATTGAATGAGAATTCAGTCGTGCCTGTTCGAAATATCGTGATCGAAACTCCACTCCAGTTTAAAATACTGTACTTGAATTGTACATACATGGAACATGAAGAAACCGGCTCGATTCCAATGCAAGGACGCCATCAAACGACGATTCAGCTGCTGCACGGGGCCAGATAATGGGTATCGCAGCAGATACGAGCACGACACCAGCGCATCTGACAAGAACTCCGATGATACTTTGTCACTGTTCACAGATGATAATGTCACGCAACATTCGATCGACTCCAGAATTGCTCCAGCGAGACGATCCATGGTCGACACGGATCCACTGTGGTAAATCGTGGATGCGGCCGAAGTCCACAAACACGTCGAACCGTCCGCCTCGAGGCCAACGCTGTCTTTACTCGCCGAGCCCGACGTTTGCAAATGACTCGCTTCCAGAGAATGCGCCGAACTTCCACTGGACGCCCCGCTTATCTGTGACATCATTTCTTCCGCGTCTTCAGGCCACCCTAACGCTTCTTTGGTTTTTCCATAAACCTGTGGAAGAAAAGACGAAATGATTAAAAATTTCAAAAATCAAATTTTGTCATCGCACAATTTACTCCACTCGCGAAATGAGATCAGACACGTCCAAACCCGGCAAGATTAAAACAGCGCGTGCTAAAACAAGGTATTACCCGTATTTACTGGAAGTACCACGCGCACCTTGATTTTCAAAATTAATTGAAAAAAGAGGGAGAGCGGTATGAGCGGGTATAAAATCATGAACAATTTTCAAAGTTTAGGTTTGCGTCATAATTGATTCTTACAGGAAATTTGTAACAAATTTCAATAGAATGGACGGGAAATGAATGCAAGTTCGTTTCAAAACTTCCAATTCAAGTCAAAACTTTCAAGTCAACATTTTAAATCGCATATATTTTCAAAACTTGCCTTTTGAAAATATATGCGAAAATATATTGAAAATATATATAAACACTAAACATGGGGTGCATCTGGGGACAAGTAAGTTTTTATCTAAATTTTAGGGCCAAAAAACTGGGTATGCGTTTTACTCGAGGGCGCGTAGCGCTCGGGTAAATATGGTAGTAGCCCTTGAACGTTTCCAAAATATCAAGAACAAAGCAACGATTAAAGAAAAAATCTTCCTTATCCAGTAATGATGCAGTACGCTTGGGCTAGGTGATTAGCCGCAAAAGTTTCAAGTACAGTACTGTACAAATGATTTACAGGATATGTGTGAATGAGTGAATAAAACTACAGTAATGTATTAAATTCAAAAATTACCAAATTAAATACGATGGTAAGCAAATTTAAATTAGGAATGGCTCAACACGTTTTGGTGTTTTAGTAGGTTTGCATAGTTAATCACATGCACTTTTCCATTTCATGCACATACACTGCTTCCGATCACGCGGTTTTGGTAAGCGCTGGATTCAGCCATGGCTCTTCCCGAACACACGCAAAAATCATTCACCTGAATAGCGTCGATAATTGTCATCCCGTTTGTTCCATCTTCGGATGACGTAAAAGTTAATGTGACCGTTTTGTCGGATAAGAGCGACTCTTCTCGAGTGAACGGAAAATCAAACCAGCGACGATTCGTGCACACCAACGAATGCGAGCGATTGAACAAGTCGACAGATGTTGGAGCCGTGAGTGGATCCTGCTGTCCGACTGAAATTCGAACGCCGGTTATGACCATAGACGGGTCCTTGTTTGTTACGGTCAATGCAAACGTTCCTTGTTTGTTAACACCAATGAACAGATCTAAAGAATCCAAAGATAAATAAAAATACAAACTCATCGATTCAACAACAAAAAATCACTCACTTAGATCAGAAAGCCTTCTCTTCAACTGCGAATACGAGTAGATGTACAGCAAGTCTTGCCCACCAAAATCACAGTCTGGGATCACTTGACAATGTTCGAAAAAGTCCGGCGCAAAATGCCGCGCCCCTACCAAATTGGATAAAAGTGGTTCAAAACAAATCTGCCAAAAAAATCTTTAAAAATGAAGTACCGGATGACTTGCCCACACTGCGCCCATATTTCTTCTTCTTCAAGCTTTTCGAAAAAATCCCAGCTTGCGGTGTAGCCGTGGTTTGCCAGATGCCTAAAATCAAAATTCAACGATGAAACAAAAAAAGCGAAAACATGGCTGTCGAACGTACTTGTCTTTTCGGCATTTGCCATGTGAATACGGATGCTACCGTCCTCAAACAAAACAACATAACCGGTTCGCGAGTCTTTTCCTGGCGTTCCATGTCGCACAGCAACCATGTCAAGAATTTTCGACTTGCACGCCGCGGGCCGAATCATCTCTTGAACAAGAATGCTTTTGGGTTGCATCATGATGACCACTGGTACGTTAGCTGGAAGCCGAAGAAAAATCAAAAGCTGCATTTGAAGGGAAGCAGAAGAAAAATCCCTGAAAATGTGAGGCAATGCTTCGAGTCAAACGGGGAGCCAGGTTTGGGAATCCCTCCTTTTCGTCTGTTTCTTTCTTTCACAGCATATTTGAGGAATAGGGGGAGGGACAAGGAAGTTAAATGCAAGATTTGTATCCGTAGGACGCGCACGATTTTCCTTCCAGAGCAAGTTTTGCAACAAGTTTATTTCTGTGTACTGTAAGTGGAATTTTTCAGGTGTTTCGGTGGCAAGAAAATAATTCGGGAATTTAAGCAATAATCGTTTGCATTGAAGAATTGTTCTGTGTGTTCAAGTCCTCTCCTGGTTATTCTGATTCGGTGGCATGAAAACCAAGAGCCCCCACTATGCCTGCCAGCGTTTGCCAAGGAGAGTAAGCAGAGGGTAAACAAAACACCATTGCTTTCCAAAAACAAATAGGTTTACACATTGATGGTGGGCATGTCAAAGGATTTAAAAAAATTACATGTACTGTAGGTAATAACGTTTCCACATATTGTACTGCGGTTGGTGTTTTTTTTTTTAACTGCGCTCGAAAATCCAACATTTTGTACTGTCAAAACTGCAATAAATTAAATGATCACTCACAAAGCTGGGTCATAGCGGAAACAAGCCCGGGGTGACCAGGCAGTTCGTCCCACTGACATAAGGGTTGCTGCTCAATCCTCGGCGGCGCAGCGCCCGTTTTGTTGTTCTGGGACGGGGCATTCGTCGACGAGCCATTGTAATAAGGAGCTATGATTTTGAACAGGGTTGTGAGTTCACTGTCCTCATCCAATTTAGTCAACGGGGCAGCAAAGCTGAGCCCTTTCGAGAAGCTGAAGAACAGCATCTGGAGAGTGTGCGAGTAGTACACACTCACGCCGCCGCCAGCAATCGTGCCAGCTTTGTCCTAAGAAAACCAAGTTAACAAAATTAGCATTCTCCCCTCAAATCATAATTGCAACACAAGCTGAGCATGACGCATCTGTTGAACAACTCACAGTCAGGTCTGGATGATTGAAATCAATTCCATCAGTCACGTAAAATGGACCATGAACGGCAGATGCTTCCTCGTCGAGTTCTTGCGTATAGATGAATCCACTCGCAGTCATCAAAAGGATGTAGCCATTCGACGGACGACTTTCCCCGTCGCTCTCGGGAAACATAAATGTACAGTCTCGTATTTTGCCGCAAGGCAACAAAATGTAGTATTCTGGACTGATGGCATCTTTAGCCAAGTCATAAATTTTCACGAAATCTGTTGTTACTATCACGAGTCGCGATTGCGACCCAGGCAGCCAGATCGTCTTGATAATGAAGTTCCCGGTTTCCAACTGTAGCTGAAGCACGACTGTTTCATAGTCATTGCCTCCATTGCCATTGAACGTCAAGACGTAACAGTCCTGAAAACGACAGAAATTTCACAGGACTAAACCTCAACATGATAAAGCTGGTTACCAACCTTCAGTCCAGATACTGCCAGGACGTCTTCATTGCAGGGATTAGCGGTAACTGACAAAATCGTGAAGGGCACCGTGGCCGAGGTAACTCTGGTCAGCGTAAGCTTCTTGGCTGAACTATCCGCTTGTTTCAATACTTGGTTCAACAGCATTACCGATAGCTTACCCTTGTCGTGTGTCACAACTACAAAGAAACGGAAACACAATCAAATAAGTAGATCAACTAATATCACCCGCGCATAAATACCGAGACTTTGCCGACGACCAGTTCCTCGCATACAGGTCATAGCCACTCTTCGCAGAACATGTGCATTCAGCAACTGTCTCATCGTCTGGCCTTGATCTCCCGAGTAGTTGATCCGGATATTCTCGAAAGCATTGTCTTGTGAGCCATACGTTGGTACCTGTAAAAAAGAATTTGAAAGCTTGAGCGGATAAAATAATAAAATATATAACAAGCATAATCACCGTCAAATTGTCGCACATCTCGCAGGTTTTTGGAGCAGTGTGTAGATCGACCATCATGGCTCTCAGTCGTGCAGTTGAACCAAGCGCTTCATTTCGAGAACAATGAGCAACTACAGCGTTCTTCGATGCTTTTAGCAGTTCGAGAACGTTATTCGTTAAACCAGTTTCTCGGGCAACATTCCAAAGAGCAACCTTGTGTTTTTCTGGAATGACACGCAATCACATAGATTCAAGAAACAAGAGAAGTTCGAAGAAAAAAAAATCTTGAAATCGGGATCAATAAAATACCCCGGGGAATTACCCATTGCATTGAACAACTTTTCTCATTTCGAATCAATGAAATTTAGGAAATTAAGATTGCTTCGAAAGCTTTTCAACCAACCTAGCTGATTTGCCAAAGAAGAGCGGAATGCTTTCCTAGCATCCTCGAAACAACGTTTGTGGCTTTTCTCCCGGTGCGGGGACGTGATTCGTCGACTTCTTGGCGCAGCCTGGATCGACGTGTCCACGTTTTCATCTGACCCAGCCTTGTCTTCTTTGTCAATTGCACTCGCCGCTTGGAGACTTCGCTTTTGCAAAGCTTCGCACGAGCCATCTTCCTTCGCACCGCAGTCGCAGAAAAAATTTCCAAACTTTGAGTACGTTACATCATGACCCCGGTGACAAACTCTGGCGCAAACTGAACAAACTCCGACACGGTCAACCATTCCGCACGTATGGCAATGGTACCAATGCTGATTATCGTATTGCTTCCCGGTTCTTACGTATGTGCATTGCTTCAAAGTCATGGATTCGTCGTCCTGTGAAGAGAGAAATGTGACAATCAACAATGGTTCGCATAGAAAAAAACGTCGATACTCATCAGTTTCAATCGAGAAGAAATAGTTCTTAATTTCAAACGGATGTGTGCGTTTTGTGAAGGAAAGCTACAAAAAAGAACGGTACTGTAATTACCGATTCGTCGCTTTCTTCTTCTTCGAATTCATCCTCAAAATCAACGGCAGCGAACTCTGACTCAGAATCCCAATGGAATCCACCTCCAAATCCTATCGCCAGCTTTTCACCAGATGCTCGGATTTCGTCTCGCTCGGCTATAAGCTTCAAAGCACCGACGATTTCCGTAATGTAACTAAGTAATTCGACGCAAGGCTCCAAAACAGGGGATTTAGCCGTGTCTCCGGTAACTTCGATTAGTGCATCTGATTCTTCTTTTGCTAGCAAGCGTTCTCGCACTAAAAACGCGTGCATGGGTACTTGACATTTTTGGAGCCAGCGGATTGCAGCTCGAAGAAGAAGTATATGGCCACTGCCGTCACCGTCCGCAGCCAGAGTAGCCATTATAGGAACAAGTTCGGCAAAACCAGCTCCATTGTGCGGTGGGCTTAGAAGCTGCGTGCTGCACTTCAACAAAGCACTCAATATTGTCGCCGGAACTTGCTTGTTCACTTGGCTGCAATAACAGTAGGAACAATCGACGTCAGGAAAACTGAATTTATTCAATGAACTTCCCAAGGAACCTCACGAATATTTCCATTCATCAGGCATCGCGTTTACGATGAACAATCATACCTCGGTTTCATTAAAATAACATTTTGTCGAAAGTTGGTAATTTAAATAAACTGCTAGCTTAAAGCTGCACATACGATAGTGGCTACACTCAAACGTATCGTTAAAAGTTTAAATGATAACAGCTCGCTTGTGGACTCATGAGACATTACCTGTTTTCTTTAACCATGAACTTCGTCAATGCGGCCAACAAACTGCGATTCTCCTGAATTCTTTCTTGGTCTTCGGAGGAAAGAAAACTTGCAGACGCTTTGGCAGCCGCCGCAGCTGCAGGGGTAGACTTGGACGCGGGCGCTGGGGATGGAAGAATTGCCGCCTGCTGGGCACCTGGGGACGATGCAGCCGGAAGTCCCAGAATCATTCTCTCCAGCCAACGTTCCCACTTGGCAGAGGGAATGTCATTGAGCTTCGTAGCAGCCAAACGCAGCGCCGACAGCTTTTTCTCTTTCGAATTTTTCTCAACTGCAAATCGTAAAATTACATACATTCAGAACACCCAGTGCTCGGAAGACGATAGTGCAAAAAAATCAATTTTAAATCAATTGTCAGCAAGAAAATCCCACCAACAAGCCATCCACTGCACATGCAGTTTCTCTCAACAGGGGGAAAAATATTGATAACTTCTCCTCTACGAACATTACATGAAACAAAAAATTAAGAGTTCCCATTGCAGGTCACCGTATTTACAAAACGTAGATTCGCAATAAGCAACAGAGAGAAAAAAAATGCATTCAACACATCAACTTGATATTTTTTTAATCCACAAATTCAAAGGAAAATAAATCTAACCTTTCTGAAATAGTTTATTGAAGAATTTCAAGACGCGTATCGCATACGGTGACGAAAGCGATTCCGAAGTTGTTGAAAATAGCAAAACCGAGAGAGACCCTTTAGGAGCTGACGGAGAGGCCAGCACTTGAAATAATGCTTGACGCCCAGTGTTACAGTCCAACAGCGCCTCACAGAACCTCATGCAACACTGCAGCACTCCGTCTTTCACGCAACTGCGGGAACACACGGTCACATAAAAGGAATTAAAATTTAAACAAACAAAAAACTCACGGTTCTTTCTCAGCCAGGGTCAAAAACTTGCACATTATCCTCAAAGCGTGACAAAATAGACGCTCTTGACAAGCAGAGGAGTCTGACTTTGAAAGAGCTTGAGAGATAAAAGACATGACATAACCCCCAGAGCTTTCGCATGCGGCATCCAAAACTAACGGAACCACTGCATCGACGATCTGGTTCCGGTACGGGCCTGATTTCGGAACCCACCTGAAAAGGAAACAAGAATCAATTTCTTAACTTGAACGTGTTTGAATGCGCTCAACCGTCGAACAAAAAATTCCAAGCAGAAAGACGAAGTTACACGAAATGGGACGTCAGTCATTGTGTCCAAAAACCACAGAGCAGAGAATCATCCTCGAAAATGAAAAATAATGCATGTAATTCATAGCTCACCAGTACAGGAATGATGAAATGTAAATTAAAGTATCGAGAAGTCGTTTCAGGTGATGACAGAGCGGACCGTTTCCGCCAATTTTTCCAGCAGACTGCGAAATTGTTCCCAAATGGGCCTTCAATATTTCACAGACGAATCC
Source organism: Notodromas monacha (assembly GCA_905338405.1). NCBI lineage: Eukaryota > Metazoa > Arthropoda > Ostracoda > Podocopida > Cyprididae > Notodromas > Notodromas monacha. The sequence continues at coordinate 55,138 of CAJPEX010000533.1, forward strand.
TTCGCAAGGGATAACTTCATTCTGGAACGGCGTAGGCTGAAAATTAAGAATAAATTTTTATTATTTCTTCAAGTATAAAAAGTCACGAAATCTTTTCAGATAGTAGTTTCTGGAAAGCAAAGCCATCGTGATATGTTCGACACTGAAAGGGCGTTCTACACGAGTTTTCGACCGCAGAATCTCTAGAAATTCCAACTCACCCAATTCGTGATGGAAGGAAATTTGGCGGCACACTTCGTCGAGGTCCATTTCTCTAACGAGTTTTTCAAAGGATCCGGTAGCGTGTCCATAATTTCACTACTCAGGACATCCGTCGGGTAGTTGTCAGAACTTTTCGACAGCTTGGTCAACCTGGATGATGCCAAGGATATTGCCAATCCGTAACATTCCTGGGCATCAGTTCCCAAGCGGTTCAATGCAGCTTGCGATTCATACATCGGCGTTCGTGCGGTTTCCTCCGCAAATTGGTGAATAATATTCCAACTGAAAAAAATTATTATTTTATTTCAGACGCGAATCATTTCTGAACTCGTCAGATTACACCTCCTCCACAACCGAAGGGAATCAGAATTATTTGCTTGAACATGTAAGTAACACGAATATAATGTAATTCAATCAGCTGAACCTAAAAGTGAAACTCGATAAATGTATGTACTGTACTGTACATACGCGATGAAAATTTCTTCGTGGAAATTCAATTCCAACAAGAAAGAACACTTCAATTTTTCAACAACTTAATCTCAATTCTTACCGGATGGCACTGACGACACCTTCCAATAAGGATAGAACGACTGGATACAATTCCAAAGCCAACGCAACCTGAAAAGCATCGACTTCTTCCGCAGGTGGGCCAGGAAGCAACATTCGTGACTCATTATCTAGAATCGCTATTGATGAACTTGATGAGCTCCTGGCAGTAGTAGTTGGCGTCGTAGTAATACCACTTGATGGAGACATTTGTCGTCCAACATTTGGAGTGGCCGCTTGTGATGACGTGTTCGCTTGTTGATGCACTGAAGCCAGAGTTGAACCCGTCGACGCAGCTACATGCGGACCGTCAGCGAGCGACGTATAGAGTTTTGACAATATGCAATCCACAACAACGATGTCGTAAACCTTGGGCAGAAGAGCCGTCGGAAGAAGCTTGTCTGAAAGCAAAACGATCTCACTTGGTACAGCAAGCAAATGCATGAAGCAATTGTTAGTATGCAAAGCAGCATTCTGCAAGGTGAAAATCAATTTCGTGTGATTTACGGGGTGAATCAAAGGCTTTCACAATCAAAAAAAAAAATTCCTCAACAGAGAGCAGTTCGGAGTAGCAATGGGCAGTTGGAGAGGGTCACACTGCCGAAGGAAACCAGGTCAATGAGAATGACCAAAAGTCAACGAGGCATGCGACTCTCTCCAACTCACCAGACGGCAGTAGATGAAAACCTGAAGGCACCTCATCCGGCGACATTGCATCAGAATCCTCGTGAACATCTTTTACAATATTCCGTACGAAGTTCAGTCAGCTCATGAGAAAATAAGCCAAAGTTTTGCGGTCACAGAGCTAAGCTCACCAGGTTTCACGTTGAAAAAACGTCGTTCTACAAGATCCTTGTGGGCAGCTACTGTACACCGTGCATCATGTTGAAGTCCACAACATGCTTTGCCGACGGACTTGATCAACGAATCTGCCGCTTGTGCAACCAATCCTTGCTTCACCAAGCATTCCTGAAATTTCAAATTTTTCAATGAGATCTGGAACAAAAATTTCGGGGCGGAAGTCTAAGAAGAAGAATTTTCTCAAGAATCACATTTCCCAATGGAAGCTTCAAGAAGAGAACTTTCTTTCGACGTTCAATTAGTTTAGGTTAGGGAATGTTTCAATTTTGCAAATTCGCCCTCGAAGATTTTTTGAGTGAAAAACAGTACTAAATTAAAAATACGGGGTGAATTATGTACGCTTATATTCTTCGAAACTTCAATTTTATTAATCTGGCCGGAGTTTCCTTACCTCCAAACTTTGAATATTTACCCGAAAGACATTCAAGTAAAACAATAACGACGGATCATTCGTAATCTCAATCTGAAAATTTTAGGGCGCCATGCGAAATGAAGTCCTGCGATTCCCGCGCCTGGACGCTGAATAATACTTGCCTTGATCCATGGAATAAATGCCCGATTCATCATACGTGGACCCCATATCAGAGAATGAAGTAAATGCCTCGCAGGAAGCGGCACTTCACCAGCTCGCGCCATTGACTGCATGCATCCAACAGATGGTGGAAGGGAGAGCAATAATCTGGCAAAAACGCAATAAAATGTTTGAGTTTTCTCGTTCGTACGTACGTGTCAAGAGAGCTCAAAGAAAGTCTTATTGATCGACAAATAATGATCATTGGTCAAATCGAACGAAAGAAATAAATACTTAGAAACAATTAATTTAATGCCGCAAAATAATGAGAATTTTTCAAGGCGATAAATTATTTCTTACCTCCATATGATCGACATCACATACTGCACACCGCAGATTCCGGTGTACGATAAGTTAGAATCAGTTGAACCTGCATGCGACGGTCCCATCATGTAAGCCGAAGACTGGTGTTGGTTTGGATTTGTCGTATTCAAGGGATGAGGAACTTGATATCCTAATCCCAACAACTTCAACAGAGACGCATACAAATCCGCATACTGAAGTACGTCGGGGGAGGAAAGGATAAAGCTGCAGGCCTGTGGAGTACATTCAACAAGAGAATTACGAAGTAAAACTTTGCCGAAAAGAAAGATCCACTTACGAGTCCGTCAACTTTTGGCTGGTCGATCGATGCAATCTCAATTGGTGCGAGATTATAAAATCTTGGCCGGATACCCAAAGTATCGCTACACATTTCTCGAGATGAGTTCTTCCAATAAATTTCCTCTAGTTCTCCAATTCTGAAGTAACTCTTGGAATTTCCAGAAAGAATTTTCTCAACATCCCCAGCTTTTCCTTCCACATCATCTCCACTCGCAACACTGGTCCCTCTGACTTGAGTATTATAGCTAAAAAGGTTTCTCTGAACCTGAGGGGAAAAAAATAAGCTCAAATGAAGCTTTTGTCCAATGAAGAAAAAAATCTGTTCCTCACCTGATCAAATAAAGCAGCAGGCGCATCATACAAATGCCGCATCAAATATTCGAATAACAGAAGGAGGCGCGACAAATGCAAGATTTGTGAGTCTTGAAGTAATACGGAGAAGTCCAGTCCTTGGACGCACGACATGATACACTTGGCGCATGAAAGCAGGATAGTTTTCTTCTGCATCAGTGGTATCGAGTGAAATAGAAACAGCAACAACTGGGCATGTTCCACATTCAGGTCTGCAAAAACATTGAAACGAAATCAATACCGTGCTCAACTATCAAAAAATCCCCGACTATAACGATTTAACAGAAAATAATGATCGACTTTTAACCTCATTTACAGCATATGATTTCATTCGATACGACAACGTTATGCAGGGACGGTCATTTAGTCACACAAATCCACTTTTTCAATAAACAATACTTGATTCAGAAGTAGGGCTTTTTATGCTCACGCCATTTTCCTTAATTTTCAAGGAATGAAAATTTCCATCCAGTTCTACACGTTCCATCATAACAATTGGTTCAAAACGTGGTTAAATATTATCTTGGTTAAATACGTGATTTCTGGATTGATTTTCTTTCATTTTCTTCAAGGTCACGTAATTAAGTGTCGCAAAAATTCACCTCTAACTTCTTTAATGATACTCTTGAATAATCAATCCCAAGTTCTACAGAATTTTTGGCGATTTTCCGTGCGATGAAAAATCGAAAACAGAATATAAATTTTTCGAACATTCTAATGTAATTGGAGAGCTCAGAAATGTGGGGAAATCAATTGAGAACAGATTGAAAAAAGAATCAAAGCATTTTCCATAAGCTTGTAACATTCTGAAAAATCTCTTCGATGCTTTACTCAGGAAGCATACATTTTTTCCATCTTCACACGTGAAAAAATCATAATTTAGCCTCACAAACTCACGTTAAATTACTTTTCCGGCTCAAGTAGAAGTCATGCATCAATACTCCTTCGACAAGAAAAAAGAAACCTTACCTTCGACCTCATTCGCATCGAATATCGGCGGTGACGAGACAGTCGTCCCTCCTGGTGACGAGCTCAAGTTATTCCCTGCGCTGGTCGAGTTCGGTAAGCACAGCGTGTAACGCATCAGGCTGTTGAGTACTCGCTCCCACATGAGCACGAATAAGTCCGTCCCTCCACAGCCTGTCGCGGCTGCTGATTCTGTCCCAGTACCAGAAGTCACGTTTTCTTTTACAGGAACCACTGCAGGTGGAGAGGGCAACACGGGAGACCCGCCCAAGCTCGACGCCTTTCCATCCGCAGCGAGAGTTCCCTCTTTTCCTTGTTTATGCCTCAGCAGCAGTACCTGGATTTGAACAGAAATCGATGCTGATCTGGCACGTGAAGGAACGGCAACAAACTCGAATGTGGATAAGGTTCTCGGAAACTCAACGAAACGAGAACAGGGACCAAAGTTCGATTTTTTAATTATCGTTTGATATAACTATGACTTCTCACTACTGTGTATATCTCTAAAAATGAGTTAGACCTGCAATTTAATTATTTGTCTGGAAGAATGTAAAAAGGATAACACGGCGGTATATTCAAATGCGTGTGCATGGCGCAATTCAAATAATTAAAATGCTGAAGTGAAACACAAATACTGAAATCATATGCTAATTACGACATATTGAAAAAAATCTCCAGACTCAAAACTAAAATTTCGATTCATATAATACACAATACATCACGAAGTAGTAATTAATTTTTTATTTTGGAGTTTAATGAAAGCCAAGTTATAGGTTTTTGATTGAATGCAAAAAATGGTCACAATAATTAAAAGTGAATAATTTAATATCATCGGAATAAAATAATATTCTTTCGTTACCTGCGCCAGCACACTCAACGAGCGAGGCAGTATCAGCAATGGCCATTCTGACTCAGTCGACGGATTCACACCAAGATGAGTCAATAAGGAGTCTTGCAAAGAATAGCTGAGGAGCCCAGGGATGGCGATCAAGTTGTGAGTGTATCCAGCAAGGGCTTTTGAAAATTCTTCGTAAGCCACGAGCAAATCTGAGCCCATGCTAATGGGAGAACTTTCCGTTCGACACATCTCCCGGTCTAGATCTTTGATAATGGCAGCCAGAACAATCATCAGTCCGTCACCAAGGCCTTGTCGCGTATTCTTTTGCACATATACGGATGGATGGCAAATTAGCGAAGAATTCATGAAGTTGAACACCGTCGTCGCAAGATTAATATACTGGAAAAGAGTTTGAGCATCATGAGCTCACTGCGAATTTAAAATTATGCAACAAAAGAAAATCTTACGGTTCTTGGTTCACGGGGATCAGGACTTTCCTGCAGCATTTTCTGAATGTTCTCGGTGCGCTTCGAAGCACGTTCTTCTTCAGGAGCCGAGTCCAGTGACTTCAAATCTTGGTCAGGTAATTTCATTGTTTTTTCGAACCATTGACCCAGGAGGGGTCCACTATCGTCTACGAATGAAGAAAAAAGGTATTATTTTGACGCTATTGAGCCTTAAAATATCTGAGAATTCCAGGACTTACCATCATCTTGCGAGCTTTCGTCAGAGCACGAGACGTAGTCGTCGTAAAAAGATGTTGAGTCCATCGAAACGGTATCCCCATCATTTGACACTTGCTGTCGCCTCAAGAAATTCGCCTAGAACGACGGAAGGTCACTCGTAAAAAAATAATAAATTAATAAAATGAAGTGATTGTATTCAAAAATACCTTGCGATAGGCGACTGATACTAGATTGAACAAGAAGTGGTTCACGTTCAGCGACGCAAAAATCTGATGGACCCTCGTGAGCGCCCCAGCATCGGCAAGTACATTCAACGGCGCTGGATTCAATCGCGCTTGCATTCCATTATTGAGTTCTTCGGTTTGCAAATCCAGCAGCAACATCTTCAGCAACCCAATGCCTTGCGAAGCAAGTATCACGAGTAGGGGCATAAATCCTTGTTGACTGCGAAAGGAAAATGGTATAATTAATTCATGATCAAAATAAAATGAATAGCGACCAAAATCGAAATAAAACTTACACTTTCATTAAATTGACTTTGGGAGCACTTCCCGAAGTCGTTTGCGTCTTGAAAGGACTATATTCACTTGATGGCAACCGATGACGTGAACTTCCACGTTTATCCTCTTCGGTTCCAGAATTAGGCCTGTCTGCAGTTTTCTGGCCTCCAATAACGTTGCAAGCCATTTGGACTCCATTCAAGCAAAGCCAGCAGGCCATTAATTGCAAATTTTGGTAATACTAGAAGAATCAAAAATTAGAAACAAAAAAGCTATAATAAATTCGAAGAGACAAACCTTTCCCCCAGTACGGGTCGAGTTCCGAACAGCCTGAAACACATTTCCAACGATTTCCTGAGTTGTCACAACGAGGTCTGAGAGTGAATCTGATGTTGCCGGGGCAGCAGACCCGGCAGGAGGAACTGCTGCATCGTCACTCGAAGCTTTCGAGGATACTCCAACAGACGAGGCCGACTGGTTCCCGGTGGGCGAAGCCATCAACGTCAGAATTCCATGAGCAGCTGCGGCACAAACCAGAGCCACCAAACACGACATAGATATGTCTGTCACGATAACGAGACGATCCTCGGAAAGAGGTTCTATCACTGGCAGGGACAATACTTGAGACACGAGTTGAACGTCCGAGGCCAAAAATGAAAAACTGGGAAGCAAAAAGAATATTGCAATTGAAAATATTCGGAGTTCAACATTCCGTTGACACTGACCTCGACCGAATGGATAAAGCCTCTGGAACCGTTGAAGGAACAATCAAATGATTCGCGGACTGGGCTTCTTTCCATTTGGCAACGTAACGCGACAAATACGGTAGATTCAAACAGAACCGCAGCAACGACTCACTCATCCTCAACGCCCTGAAATTACTTTGGTTTCCTGAGATGAACAACGCCTGAAAAGAAAAGAGGTAGACTTTCAAGATTTGGGAAAAACCATCTTTATAAAAGGTTGTCTAACCTTAGGCGTAACAGAGCTGCGTGCCCCAAAACGACTTCCATCGCGTTCCAAGTCCCGCTCATAGCCTCCACTTGACTGAGCCGAGCAGGACGAAATTTTTCCCAGAATCCCCGCTTCGAAACCAGAGAATTGCGTTTCAGTAACGTGAATCGGTTGACTAAGATTATCTGATATGGCAGAAGCAGGGTCGGAACGAGGCGCCCTCCTCGGCTGAGAAGTGGGACTTTCCTTCGCACCTGATTTGGAGTAGCACGAGCACATTCAGAAACTGAAATTTCGCACAGTTCGAAATTACGAACCAATATTCCCACTCTTGAGGCAAGGAGGAGCCTTCGCACTCTTCAGGGCAGCCACCAAAGCTAGCTGCGTCGAATGCGAAAAAGTGTTGTTTCCTGAGCACAACGCTTCTAGAGCCAGAAGTATTTCGTTCGGCGAGACCGTGGCGAACCTTCCAGATGTCGAAATCGCTGTCGCCGGCGAGTAGCTCTCCTGAGACGCTGACTCCACCGGACGACCACCGCAAGACCCATCTTCTGTTTGTGCCAGCCAAGTCACAAGGCATTTCAGCAAAACTTTACAAGCTTGCGTCACGAGGGGCAATTCCGAGTGCGACACTGAAAAGAGAGTGCGTGCTTCTACCTCTTTCATCACTTGATGGCTAAGTACTTACACTCAGAAACAAAGCTGCTCAGGTATTCCGCGGCGAGAACCGCGAAATTCCCGTAGAAGGCATGGTAAGGTCCATCCACATCGATCAATTCATTCTCACTAGAAACGAAATCATTAAAGAAACTTCTCGAGGAAACTGATGCGCTGGCTAACTCACCTGCTCAAAATGGCTTTGCATATGTCTAAATATTCTATCTTGACGAATGAGCCGGTTGGCACTACTACTACAGGCTTTATCACTGCCACCCAATCGGTGAATTGACTCATTTCACCAATATTTCCGATAACATGATCAGCGCAAAACTCCGCGCGAGAAAGACGCTCTGCTTCGTCCACGCGAGGCGCAGGTATGTCGTCACAGCGCGCCGCCATGGTCTCCCAATATTTTGCTGGCTGCATTCTCATCGCAGCATTTCTGAATTAGTCGGCGAATTGTTTAACCCGTAAATTCATCCGCACGGGTTTCAAACAAATCCGTGCCTTATTATTTATAACTGATGAGATTTCTTTGAGTCGAGTAGCTCACTCGAAAAAGCTGAGGAAGATTTTGAGTGACTAACGCAGGTTCCTCGTAAACCACCCGATTATTGTATTCCAGTTTTTGGTTTAGTCACACTCACAGAGCTTATCTCAGGGGCAAGTGAGTTGAGTTTGGCGCAAGAAGTACAATACCGTACACGCATTCGATAGTCTAAGGAAAGCTTTTCGCTATTTCAAAGCTCCTCGCGACCTCGCCTGTCCCTTTGTTATGCGATCCTAAAATCTAACGCAAGCTTGACATTAGTTCAGACTTCGGTATTAGCGAGATGCATGCGCGGCCAATAAGGGGTGCCGTTCTAAACTTTATTCCTTGCGTCCGGGGGTGGTGCCGTCGTGGTGGGGAGAAACTTACGTTCGATGAGCAGCAGCCAATTATCCCCGGCAGTTTGGCTTCATCAAGTGATCAAGGTCCTATTCTACAGCGACAGTCTGCCTCTGCAATTACCCCCGTTGCGTCACGTGACGCAGGCGGAACGACGCTCGAATAGGGAGCTGATTTTACCGATGCTGATTCCGAGTTGATTCTCCCCTCTGGACTCGGGATTCAAGTTTCCAGCTAGGTTCTCGTTTGCTGAACACTTCTGGCTTATACATGAGCATTGGGCAACTAAAAACTTCCGAAAATGTTGCTTGGTTCCAGGTAAAGAGGAATGGTTTCATCAAATTTATTTTCTCATCCATATGAACCTTTGATGTGAAGCGTCAGGATCTTTGCTCTCACGGAAGGGTGAAAACTGCATTGAAAATTACTTTCCTTCAGCAATCATTGAATTTCTCGGAGTAATCGGAATTCTAATATAAATGCTTGTTTTTCAAACAGAAAAGCCGCCATATCTATCCTGGCAATTGGTTTAAACGTAATTTTTTAGAAGTCCTGTAAATATTTAACCAAAGGCTGGAAATGTCCTGCATGCTGCATGGCTGCTTAAAAATCAGTTAGGGACGCGTGGAACTAGGACAACCTTCCCATTAACTCCTAAACCCGCCTTCTATTGTGAACCTGTACGATTTGTCAGTTTCCCTCCACAGATATTTTTCAACTATCTGCATACTAGTCATAGCATGAAGAAAGTTGAACTAAAAAGGAATTTTTATAAAACATGTTCGTGCTTGCTTATGGGTGTGCTCAGAAGATGTGTTGATTTGCCATGGTATAAAGGAGCCCTCACACATTGGTACGCATTCACATATTTGTTGCTCTCCTTACTTGCGAAGAAAAGGAGCAAAGTGCAAATAAAAGTTGCTTGTTTTCAGTAGCGTACCGAAATGAATTGACTGCCAGCGTCAGGTAGAGAAAATAATATTCATAATGTTGATTGCCGCTAGTTTTTCTCAAAGAAAACCGTTGTACCTATTACTTTTCTACACATCATGTCATGCAAGAAAGAATTCCTAGAACAGCTTTGTGCTTTGGCCTGATATATAGATTAGCATAACTGTTACTCGTCGCTTTCGAGTCCGCCATTTGATGCATTGGAGCCATGTGGAATTTGAAGTCAAATTTCTTGAATGATGGGAATCTAAAACGGGATATTTTAAAATTTCGTTCATTTCCGGCAAGTTACTTGGTGACAATTTATTCAGGTATAGATTCAAGATCAGGGATTTGAAATTTACGGATATGCCCCTGGATTCGAAAATCGTCGCGGTACGTACCCCAGAAACTCAAAAGCTGATTTTTCTGCTGCGTCATTCGCCGCCTTTCGCTCACCCGTGTTGCTCAAGAATCTGGGCACCACGTCGTTGATGATATTGAAGGAAAACCCACTTTTTGTTCTTATAGGAGTCACCGAGCATATTTCCCTGTAACTGCCATTGCAAATGAAAATAAAATATAAAGACTCAGTAGAGAGAGGGCTGAGGACCACATGAAATTCAACCTTGGTGATCACGAAGATAAGATAAACTTTGTGGTTGATTTCTACTTAGACGAGGAGAAGGTTGAACATTGAATTTCAAGCGTACATTTTATCGGTTCTTTTGCTTTCTTTGTGTTTTACTTTTCAAACTTCAAATGTTCGTGTTTTGATTACTTTGACAACTGCTGTTTCGCGCTATAATTTTTCTCAGAAGCTGTATCTGCGGCTCTTTGTTGGCTGGTTATTAAAAATGTCAGGTTTTAATTCTTCCGTGTACGTTTCTTTATTTTTTATAGTTGATGTCGCATAATTTTAATTGTAATCCAGGGAAAAATAAGTACTGACTGGAGCAACGCTGTCGCTGGATCAGCTATTCTTCCGATTAATTTGAAAAAGATCGAAACGGCCAATACAAAAACGTTTTCAATACAAAGACTGTTTTCATTATACATTTCTAAGGACGAAGGATCAACTAAGACTGGAACGAAAATAAACCAAATCTTGTGACATTGAAATATTATTACTTTTAGGCTTCCATTTGGTCTTCCAGAAATGCTCCTCAGGGTTTTAATTGAGTCGAATCGTTTCAAACAGAAAATTGAAGAAAACAGAGAAATGAATATACTGTATAGGTTTTTCTCTCAATTTGTTTCACGCCAAAAGCTTTTTCTGAAACGGCGTTTTACATACTTTCCTCCGAATTCAAAGTTTGAAAAACGGCGATCTTTCTCGGCCAAAACTAGAGTTTTCAAATTTTTTCCTATTCGAATTGCGGATTTTTCGAGATGAAAGCTAATAAATCTCCGACGGAAAATATTTTTCTTCTCATCCAGCATTCAGCTCATTTGAAATGATTCTTTCAAAGAATAAATTATAAAATCTCCAACTTGAAACGCGGAGATATTTGTCAGTCGAAACTTATGGCCAGAAACGTATGTCTGGTGTTAACTTGTGTTGCATCGTTTTATGATTAAAAAATAAAAAATAAAACCAAGCGAGAGATTTCGGTCATTTTACGTTCAGAATTGAAATCTTTCAAACAAACAAAAAAGTTTGCCAAAATTCCAAGCCAGCGTAATACAGTATACTGTTGTTTTAAAACCTGGGTGCGGCCAACAGTCGCATTAAATACGGTATCTTTGATATTTACAAGGAATGAAAAAAAATTAAAATGCACTTCCGAATTCCAAGCAACAATTTTTCGGGGGGAAAATAAATTGAGCGTTCGAAAAAAATATCAATTACAGTATGCTAATTCACGAGAAATTTTTTCCATAAGAATGCTCGCCGAACACTTGATTATTTTCAACGAAAGATTTGAAATTCAAGTACTGTAGAGTATAAAGTGTTTCTCCTCTTAATTCGCTCCTAAATAAAAATCAGAATGCGGTCTATGAATCCGCACATAAAATACTTCATCTTGCAAATGGCGGAATTTGCTAGAAATTCAAGAGATCCGAACAAACACCCGCGTGACAAAAATGAGAGAAGTAGTGGGGAGACATACGAAAATTAAGAAGAAAAAAATACTTAGATGGAGAATAAAAACTACATGTGCCTTTGGAAATTATGTGAATGTAATGGAAAATATTTATCGACCTGATATGGCAAACAAATGCTTTGTGACTGTCGAAAACTACAAATGTTTCAGGGAAGATGCGGTTAACGAACACATTTCCCCCCTCCATCTACTTCAAAAATTCTGAAAAAATTATTTTTACAATCCGGGTGCGGAATATCAGTAAATCATGTACGGTATCTTTGGAATGGCGGAATTTGAGAAGAATTAAGAGAACCGAACGGCGGACGGCGCTCACAGAAAGGAGAAAGAATTGCAGAAAAGAAAGAATCGAAGAAATGCAGAAAAGAAAGAATCGAAGAAATGCAGAAAAGAAAGAATCGAAGAAATGCAGAAAAGAAAGAATCGAAGAAATGCAGAAAAGAAAGAATCGTTGAAATGCAGAAAAGAAAGAATCGAAGAAATGCAGAAAAGAAAGAATCGAAGAAATGCAGAAATAAATATGTATATACGATAAATATATTCATATGCAGTATAAATATATATACTGTACATATACTGTACTGTATACAGTATATTGAAAGATGGAGAATAAAATCTGCCCGTGGCTCTGGAAATTATGTGCATTCAATTCCAAAATTCTCGACCTGTGATGGTAAAAAGTAATTTCTATTTTTTTTACGGTAAGAAAAAATAGAAACGTTTCTCGGCGTAACAAACTTTTTTTCCCGTATATAGCCAATGCTGAAAGAAATATAGAAATATTCAAAAATAATATCTGGGTGCGGCACATTTTTGTACTGTACATCATATACGGTATCTTTGGAATGGCGGAATTTGGTAGGAATCAAGAGAATAACCGAACGGACGTCCGCGGGCAGCAAACGAGTGAACAACAAAATCGCAGCAAAAAAAAAGTATCAAGCAAATACAGAAATAAAGAAATACATGTGTATATATGAAGAGAGATGGAGAATAAAAACTGCACGTGGCTCCGGAGAAATTAATTTCGCGTTTTATTGCCCGCAGCGGAATTGCGATGCGAGATGGAGTCGATTCTGCGCCGACAGGTGATGGCCGCCGCCGTGTCGGAGCAAAGTGCCGACGTCTCGGTTCCGCGCCGGGGGTTTGTCGGCGGGCTTCATTTCCGCGCCGCGAGGATGCTCGCCGATATATATAAAAGCCGGCCGCGGGGGAGGATTGATTTACGGCAAGAACTGCATTTTTACCACTGAGCAACAGGCGGCCTGCCATCAGCCTGCCTGCCTGCCTGCATATCCGTGTATACTGCACACATATACGCATATACGGTACATACATGCTTCCCAGGGCATTTCCGAAACTTCTCAGAGAGACGACGACGAGTCCTGCTCGCGCCATACAGTAATGTACTCAGTCATCTGAAACAGGTTGCCGAACCCCCTTTCCCCCCCATTTTCTATACTGTACTCATGTCCTTCTATATCGAAGACTTACTCCACACGAGTATTTTTATTTTCAGAAAAATTCAATTCGTAAAAAACAACCATAACCCGCATAGAAACAATGTACTTTACTGTATCTTGTTTTTGTGATTTGATGAAATAATTAAATAAAAAGTTGTAAAACTCGGTCTCGTCGGAATCCCAGCCAGCAACCGAATAATCCACATTCGCGACAGTTTTCGTCTCTTTTGTTCGTGTCGTAAATAGGCTTCGTTAGACAACATTTATTTTTCAATTTCCGTCATGCAAAGAAATGCTATTCATAAAGATGTTCCAACACAACCCGAGCAGGAATTATGCATATTTTCGGCTAATTGACATTCTAAAACTTGGCTATCACGAGAAAAAAACAGATTCAATGCACTTTCCTTCTCTTGTATTTATGCCGTTCTTGACGGGTAAATCCGAAAAAGTTGTTCCTTTTTAATCCCCATGAGGCAGAAAAACTCAACGTTAAAGAAAAAAAAATTGCCACTCTAACGCAGACGCAAAAGAAATTTTAACGAATTTGTAAATATAAAAGAAATGTATATATTTGAATCTCGGCATGGAAATGCCACTCATACTGCGTGAAACAAATTCGCAACATTTCTCCTGTCCAATATTCCTGATGCTTAGGCTAAACATAGTTTCAATCCCAAGATACTGTACAAAAAATTTGATGCATAATAAATTATTGCGAGAAAATCTCGAGCGGAAATTATACTTTTTGCTTTCTAGAAACGTTCTAAAACTAGAGACAAATTTGCGAATTTTTTGTTTGCCTTTTCCGATATCCCTGTTGTTCTTGAAAATAAGCCAAAATGATTTCAAGGCTGGACAATGTTGATGAAAGAAATTGAAATAACGCCCAAGGTATAATTATTTTCAGTTCTTCAAAAATGATAAGAGAGAATGATAAGAGAGAAAGTTTTTTTTAACTTGACTTCGGAATCCCACGCCAGTCCTCGAAAGAGATTCGAAACCCTTTTTTTGCGCGTGTTTTTTTCTTTTATCCCTGTCGTTTTTGGGACTAGCACGTGCATTTTTTCTACAATCCTCGAGCTCTTGAAAATTTGATGCATGACAAAAAATTTTATTAACACAACTCATACATATTCATGTCATTCTTGAGGCTTTCTCCAATTTTCTGTGATCCTCGATTGCGATACTATAACTTTTAAAACTGTTGTAACACAGCTCAAGCGGGAATAGCTTCCTTTTTCTTGTACACTCAAGGATATTTTAAAAAGTTCCCCAAGTTGGGATCAGCATTCAAGACGGATTTTCAGCCTTTTCCTCCTAATCCATGTTGTCTTTGAAACCGTTGGCAACCTTAATTTTTAGAAATCCCCGGATAAAAAATGCGATGGGTAACAAAATCTTATTGACGGTATTAATTTAAAAAGTCATAAAACTCAACCTCGGAATGCCGATCCACTGCATGAAGAAAAAATTCAAGACGTTCCTCCTTTGATAATTCTTTCGTTCTTCAGACTTAATCCAATTACAGGTATCCTCAATTTCACGGATTACGCTTTGATATTCAGCAAATATGCGAGTACTGTAAAAGAGCCTTTTTTTCTACGTTGAAGGATATTTGCAGAAGTTCTGACTTTTCGCCGAGGAATCCCACAATTCCCGAAATTCCCTATGCCGGCTAAAACGGAATGCGGTGTATTTGCCTTTTATTATTGTCGCTCTTTTTGCACAAAAAATCGATATTGCGTGCTGTAAAATGAAACTTGAAACATCTTAACAGCTGCAGAAATAAAATTGGCAATAACGAAGCAAATTTTCATAATTTTCTTCGTATCATTTTGTATCTTTTCATAAATTTGAAAAACGGATTAAAAGGGGGTTCCCATTTGGAACTAACATTATTGCTCGCGTAAATGCTCATTGACTGTTTTTCGTTTCTCCCCTCTTTGGATCACTTTGAATTTATTCCTCAGTAGGTTTTTTTTTTACCAACGGTTCTTCCAGATTTCTCGAAAATTAAATGTTGCAATTAAAAATGATAATCTGAACGCAACTCGATCAAAAAGTACCGTTTTTCTTCTTTTTGCTCTTGGCAGAGGAATTGGGGCGTTCGCAAACAATTTCTTATGAAAGTGATTCCACAAAGTTTTTAAAAATTATAAAACTTGTTCGTTGGTTACGGCGAATGTCACTCAAATGTGTCAAAGTAATTTCATTGTATTTTTTCTCTCGAAATTCTTTGTAATTGTCCATATCTTTGTGCGATGATGCATGTCCTTAATCGTGAGGATCTTTTTAATCGTGAGGATAAACCTTCACAAACTAATAAAAGAACGAAATTCATAGCTGATTCAGGTTTTAGAATTGAAACCAGCCTCCGCATTTTTTTTCTGATTTATAAACTTAACGAGGAGCTTCGCATCACTCTGGTTTTTAAAATGTTCAAGATCTGATTTTAGCTGTACTCCAAACTTTCAATTTTCGTACAGTACCAACTTTTTTTTAGCTTTGTTGACTTGAGTAGTGTACCAACATTGATTAAGTTCATGTTGAGAAGAGCATAGCTCACGGTGTTATTTTACGTTAAAAATGCAAGCAATTCAACTATCTTTGAAGTTTTTTCTTTAATTTTTGCGAGTCCAGCAGGAACTTTTGAAACCCGCCACTTCTTCGGGTGGAATGCGTCCGCGATGAAGTTCCCGGTGCCGAGAGGAAAAAAGGGGGCTTTCTTCTTTTGCGGTTCTTTTGTTGAAGGGGGGAAGAGAAAGAGATGATTGAAATCAATTTCGGCCTTTCCACGCTTGTTTTCGAGCCTTCTTATAGATCTCTTCAATCTTAATTGTTAAAAAGTTCGCCGAGTGCAGCAACGCGGGTTGGCACGTCCGCGCTGAGGGGGGAATCGCGAGCCTTTGACCTTTTCCCTTCTTCGACCCTTTTTTTCCACGTTTTCAGGGACTCTGCAATTTTTTATACTTTCTGCTCCTAACGTAATAAGCAAGAAAAAAAATGTATATCTGATGAAAGCTACGCGAAGAATCTGTCCGTGTAAATTATTTCCAATGCTTCATGTCCTGCTGATATGGCATTCGGCCATTTAAAGTAATATTTCGAAATTATCCTCCAAACCTTCACAATTGGTATTATAGCTGTGATTAAAAAAACTCAGAGCTGTTATTAAAAATAATATACTTTATTTTACAAATGCTTGTGTGGTCCGGTTACTGAAAAGAAAATACGTACATTTCAAGATAACTCTACTTACTCAGTAACGTATGCACTTTTTTTCTCAAAATTTAGAGGGGAAGGGGATGCGTGTCATAGGCAGATGAACATTTTTCAAAAAGTTTGATTTTTTCAGGTATGCATCATCACACTTGATGATTCCAACAGAAAATTTGAACGAATTCTAACAGGAAAAACTTATTTTCTTGGAAATAATTGCAAATTATTTTAGTTCAGGTTCAATTCACGTCTAAATTCAAATTTGGGCAATCTTATTTTTGAAATACCGTATTTACTTAAGTACCACGTGCACCTTTTTTCTCAAATTTCAGAAGCAAAAAGAGGTGAGCATCATAAGCATGTATACATTTTTTCTAGAAGTTTTAGGAAGTTATGTGTGCATTATACTTGATTATAATGGAGAAATTTGGAAAAATGTAACAAGAAAACTTTTTTGTACTGAAAAAGTTGAAAATTAATCCAATTTTTGTTCAATTCATGTCTAAAGTCAATTTTGTGTTTCTATTTTTGAAATTTTTTGGTTTTAGATTCACTAAAAATTGGGGTGTGTGTCTTACTCAGGGATAAGATTTTAGCCAAATTTCCAACTGAAAAACCCCTGTGCGTGCCTTACTTGAGGGTGCGTGGTACTCAAGTAATGGTATTGTAATTCTAGAGTCACTAAAAATGGAGGCGCATCTTACTGGGGTAAAAAATTTAATCACCATTTTTTACTGAAAAGCTTGGTTGCACGTCTTACTTAAAAAGGCACGTGGTACTTGAGTAAATACAGTAAATGAAACCATCCACCACAATCTGAAATGCATGCTGTTTTTGACTGTATGTTTTCTCAATGAGTGCTCAAAGAAAGGTCTTAGCCGTTTTTTGCTCATCCAAACGGATAGGAATGAGTTTATTTGAGCCTTCGCTTAAAAAGATGACCCACGAATGTCCAAAATTGTATTATGTGCTTCTTCTGACTGGAAAACTCAAAAAAGGGAATTCAGTAGAAGCAAAATACTGTATGTCGTCAGTGCATCTGAAAAAGAAACTCCTGTGGTCCACTTCAGACATGAACTCGTCTTCTAAAACTATTTGTAATAAATACAGGTTTTACACAAGATAACATTCAAATAGCGGATGGATCATTCTCGCCACAGTACTGATTATCGAGAAGATTTTTGAAAATCTTCCAAAACATATGTTGGCAGTCACATAACTTTACACGCAGCATATTTTCGGAAACTGAATCTACGAGAAGAAATAAAAAATCGTTGCTGGCAGCATAAATCCAAGGGGTATAAAAGAATCTATTATGTGCGTGAAATTCGTTTTGTGATGTAAAACTTGAAACAACTGAAGATTGAAGAACCACTTTCGTCTCTATTATTCACCAAGATTTGAAAAACTTTGAACCATATATGTATAAGAGAAAGAGAGTCTTCAAAGTTTATTACGCGCGGACATTTTGTCTTTNACGGTTCTTCCAGATTTCTCGAAAATTAAATGTTGCAATTAAAAATGATAATCTGAACGCAACTCGATCAAAAAGTACCGTTTTTCTTCTTTTTGCTCTTGGCAGAGGAATTGGGGCGTTCGCAAACAATTTCTTATGAAAGTGATTCCACAAAGTTTTTAAAAATTATAAAACTTGTTCGTTGGTTACGGCGAATGTCACTCAAATGTGTCAAAGTAATTTCATTGTATTTTTTCTCTCGAAATTCTTTGTAATTGTCCATATCTTTGTGCGATGATGCATGTCCTTAATCGTGAGGATCTTTTTAATCGTGAGGATAAACCTTCACAAACTAATAAAAGAACGAAATTCATAGCTGATTCAGGTTTTAGAATTGAAACCAGCCTCCGCATTTTTTTTCTGATTTATAAACTTAACGAGGAGCTTCGCATCACTCTGGTTTTTAAAATGTTCAAGATCTGATTTTAGCTGTACTCCAAACTTTCAATTTTCGTACAGTACCAACTTTTTTTTAGCTTTGTTGACTTGAGTAGTGTACCAACATTGATTAAGTTCATGTTGAGAAGAGCATAGCTCACGGTGTTATTTTACGTTAAAAATGCAAGCAATTCAACTATCTTTGAAGTTTTTTCTTTAATTTTTGCGAGTCCAGCAGGAACTTTTGAAACCCGCCACTTCTTCGGGTGGAATGCGTCCGCGATGAAGTTCCCGGTGCCGAGAGGAAAAAAGGGGGCTTTCTTCTTTTGCGGTTCTTTTGTTGAAGGGGGGAAGAGAAAGAGATGATTGAAATCAATTTCGGCCTTTCCACGCTTGTTTTCGAGCCTTCTTATAGATCTCTTCAATCTTAATTGTTAAAAAGTTCGCCGAGTGCAGCAACGCGGGTTGGCACGTCCGCGCTGAGGGGGGAATCGCGAGCCTTTGACCTTTTCCCTTCTTCGACCCTTTTTTTCCACGTTTTCAGGGACTCTGCAATTTTTTATACTTTCTGCTCCTAACGTAATAAGCAAGAAAAAAAATGTATATCTGATGAAAGCTACGCGAAGAATCTGTCCGTGTAAATTATTTCCGATGCTTCATGTCCTGCTGATATGGCATTCGGCCATTTAAAGTAATATTTCGAAATTATCCTCCAAACCTTCACAATTGGTATTATAGCTGTGCTTGAAAAAAACTCAGAGCTGTTATTAAAAATAATATACTTTATTTTACAAATGCTTGTGTGGTCCAGTAGTTACTGAAAAGAAAATACGTACATTTCAAGATAACTCTACTTACTCAGTATTAACGCATGCACTTTTTTCTCAAAATTTAGAGGGGAAGGGGATGCGTGTCGTAGGCAGATGAACGTTTTTCAAAAAGTTTGATTTTTTTCAGGTATGCATCATCACACTTGATGATTCCAACAGAAAATTTGAACCAATTCTAACAGGAAAAACTTATTATCTTGGAAATAATTGCAAATTATTTGAGTCCAGGTTCAATTCATGTCTAAATTCAAATTTGGGCAATCTTATTTTTGAAATACCGTATTTACTTAAGTACCACGTGCACCTTTTTTCTCAAATTTCAGAAGCAAAAAGGGGTGAGCATCATAAGCATGTATACATTTTTTCTAGAAGTTTTAGGAAGTTATGTGTGCATTATACTTGATTATAATGGAGAAATTTGGAAAAATGTAACAAGAAAACTTTTTTGTAATGAAAAAGTTGAAAATTAATCCAATCTTTTTTTCAATTCATGTCTAAAGTCAATTTTTTGAAATTTTTTGGTTTTAGATTCCCTAAAATATGGGGTGTGTGTCTTACTTGGGGATAAGATTTTAGCCAAATTTCCAACTGAAAAACCCCTGTGCGTGCCTTACTTGAGGGCGCGTGGTACTTGAGTTACAGTATTGTAATTCTAGAGTCACTAAAAATGGAGGCACATCTTACTGGGGGATAAAATTAATCAACATTTTTGACTGAAAAGCTTGGTTGCACGTCTTACTTGAAAAGGCACGTGGTACTTGAGTAAATACAGTACAGTAAATGAAACCATCCACCACAATCTGAAATGCATGCTGTTATTGACTGCATTTTTTCTCAATGAGTGC
Source organism: Notodromas monacha (assembly GCA_905338405.1). Lineage (NCBI taxonomy): Eukaryota > Metazoa > Arthropoda > Ostracoda > Podocopida > Cyprididae > Notodromas > Notodromas monacha. Next base: position 75,056 of record CAJPEX010000533.1, read on the forward strand.
TCAAAGAAAGGTCTTAGCCATTTTTTGCTCATCCAAATGGATAGGAATGAGTTTATTTGAGCCTTCGCTTAAAAAGATGACCCACCAATGTCCAAAATTGTATGATGTGCTTCTTCTGACTGGAAAACTCAAAAAAGAGAATTCAGTAGAAGCAAAATATCTCGTCAGTGCATCTGAAAAAGAAACTCCTGTGGTCCACTTCAGACATCTTCGAACTCATCTTCTAAAACTATTTGTAATGAATGCAGGTTTTACGCAATATATCATTCAAATAGCGTTACCTAGTAAGAGCGGTGTCATGACTAATAGCTCTTCTAAAAACTTTTAGAAGGTTTTGTATACAACCGTCAGTGTATTGAAATGTGCGTCGTATAAAAGCCTTTGACTTAGATGCTCTTCTTTATTAAAATCGTTGCTGGCAGCATAAATCCAAGGGGTATAAAAGAATCTATTATGTGCGTGAAATTCGTTTTGTGATGTAAAACTTGAAACAACTGAAGATTGAAGAACCACTTTCGTCTCTATTATTCACCAAGATTTGAAAAACTTTGAACCATATATAAGAGAAAGAGAGTCTTCAAAGTTTATTACGCGCGGACATTTTGTCTTTTTTTATTTTATTTTTTTTTAAGCGGTCGAATGTTGCTTAAAATCGGAGGAATCATCCTAAGGTAGTCGGAAATTGTGTATAGGAAGTGACGCTTGAAAAAAAAAATGATGAGAAGAATATCCGTTAAAAGTATGCGTTTTCGTATCTTTTCCCAGGACAAGTTCATCTTTTTTTTTTTTGCATTTCATTTCGATTTGGAGGATAGATGACCCAGAGATGGAGGCATCACCTGAGACTCGACGGGCCCGTCATTGTTGCGTCGTTAAGGTACTTGTTCGCGGGCCCGGGATTTCCAACCCCGGCGTTCTTCCTTATTTCTCTCTTTCTCTCTCTCTCTTTTCCCTGAATTCGTGGGTTCCGGCGTCATGTTTTCCATTCTTCTTCATCCAGAGTAATAATGGATTGCACCCCTTTTTCGGCAGTGGCTTTTTATGCTGCGACGCGGGGCGTGAGGCGAGTTTGGAATTCTTTCGCGTTTTCCGAATTCTGTCACATATTCCGAAAAGAGGGGAAACAAAAAAATGAGTCGAAGAAGAGTTGCGCAAGATCGGTTTAATGTGATCGGGGGTCCTTCGGAAAGTCCTCAAAACACACTTTTGTCGTGATACCGAATTTCACGCGAATATAAAGCACCATCGATTCTATACGAAGCCCCCTTAAAGTTGAAAATTTTTGATAACCCGAGGACACATCTGTTTTGCAATTCAACAGAAACTAACGGAGGGTGGAACAAGTTTCAAAATGACAATACATTGGCATCAAGACGAGAAGAAACTGCAAATAGAAGGGTCGGATTGCGTTTTTATTTTATTTTATTTTATTTAAATGAAGTAGTGCTTTCAATTATATTTTTACTGCAACAAGACTTGGAAAATTACCAAGAAAAAGATTTTCGCATACTTTTTTCATACTTCCTCGTTGAATTTTCAGTTGTCTGTTTTCAGCTCTCGTGAATTTGGATGATCGTTTGAACTTCTCAGTGGTTAGTTTCTTATGAATATATTACCCAGACAGGGGGAAAAATGCATGGAAGACTGTATAACTTCGTTTGCCAATCCATAACGTAAATTTCAAGAGAAAACAAATTTTCTAAATGCGGTATACATAAGTTTGATGAATTCATTTAGATGAGAAACCGCTGAAACGAAAGAATAAAATTACTGTATATAGGACCATTTGTGAGTGAATGTTCTTCGGGAAGTTCATTTTCTGTAGTGACGAAATATCGGTGGGATAGAATCGAACTTTGTGTAGAAACTCGGAAGAAGATTAGCTAGTCATCAAAGTTTTTTTTTTTCCGCGTCATTCATTTTCTTTAACCGAATGCCATGCACGATTTTGTGCGTGGGAAGAAATCGTAGGGGTTTATATTTTGTTCTCGAGATCAAAAATCTGAGCCCGCCTCTTAGTCACGGTTTCGGTCTGGTTCATTGATCTAACCCAGGTCAAACCGGGATGAATGAGTTCAGTTGCCCTTTTCGTTAAGCAAGCCAGGAAAAGTACTGTAAGGAGTGGAAAGCACCCTCCTCCCTAAAAACCAATTTAAATAAGGTTATACGCCATCAGGCGTTTAAAAACGCTTCTTACACAGTGCCTTTAAACAACCTTTGAGTCCAGGCTTCATATACAGTAAGTTTTGAAATCGCTGGCAAGGCTTGCAGCGCATTAAATCGACTCAATGTACAAAAACATTTATTGGCATAGAGGTTTGCGGGTCATTTTCATTTGCCGAAACTAATTCGAAAATTTGATGGCGATTTTTATATTCGAGTATATTCCGTACATGAAGCTAGCTTGGAAAGACTCGATCAGAATCCGCGTATTTTTGCATGATTAAAACCCGCGAAGAAATCGGGTTTATGGGGTTTACGGTCTGAATAAAGTCTCGGCAAATTTTTCACCAATTCAATCAACATCATGGGATGCAACAAAAAAAAAAAAGAAGAAATAGAGAGTCGAAAAGCAGCCATTTTTCTGCAGTGAGTACTGTATTTCCAGAGACTAAGCTTTCGCTGCTCCTCGCTTTTTTAAGACGAAAGTTTCGTGCATTATCTTCTGTTCACCCGCCTGCGTCCGGCCTTTAGCATACGTTTTCTCTAATTGCGTCGAGTGTGCTCTTGGTCGAAAAAAAAGAAAGATATAGAAGGAAAGTTCAAACACGTGTCTTCGGAATATTCGCGGGAAATTAGACTTGCAAATCGGCCGGTAAAATTTCATTTTCCCGAGTTTTGCATCCCGGACGTCAGCGCAGATTTTTTCCCCCCGGCCTTTTCTCCTTCAGCTCTCCATCGCTTGGATTTCCTTTTCGCAAATTTTACTCCTTATTTTTTTGTTCAAGAGGGAGTTGATTTTCAAAAGGGCGTCGTAGAGCTGCAGAATTTTTGCGGATGCGGAAACGTCGTTGAGCAAATAAAGCTGTCGGAAATTTGCAAAGGGGTCTCTTCGTGTTCCGCGTGACCTGATACCCAAGTGCCTGGAACCCGTCGTGGAAGAGGTTTGTCGCAATCACTGCAAAAGCCCGGAGTCCGGAAATCGACGAGGAAGTATCGAATCGAGAGCACAAAAAATGTACAGTTCGACTTGTCAAGCACAAAATCAATTCGTGCTTCTTCGTTATCCGAACCGACACTTCTGCACCGAGCTTAATTTTCGACAGCAACAAAAAACATATTTTAGTCGATTTTGAATAACCATTGGAAAGAGCATCTGTCGAGAAACTTTTGGATAAAAGGAACAGACGCAACTCACGCTCAATTTTCGCCAAGTATTATATTAACATAAAGGTGATGCACTTCTGAATTGTATCAGTTATGTTGAAACTTCGGATATTTTATTCTGGCAATTTTCACGTTTTTTAATTTGTCAGATGGACTCAAATAGAATGAATTCGATTCAGCTATTTCATTGAAAATAACCTTGGCTTGTATGTGCTCAATCGCATCACATTTTCAACACTGTACAATGGGAAAATAATTTTCAAATTTAATTTGTCAGATGGACTCAAATAGAATGAATTCGATTTAGCTATTTCATTGAAAATAACCTTGGCTTGTATGTGCTCAATCGCATCACATTTTCAACACTGTACAATGGGAAAATAATTTTCAATTTCGTGCAACTTAACAATAATAAAAAACCTATTGAAAATCCCATCGTGGGTTATTTGAAATCTTACACCGTTTTTAGTTGCAGATTTAATCTCTGCTATATTCGTGAACACTTTTTCTATTGATCTTGTCGTTGTTTCTTGGAAAAAGCGTGACTGTAATTTATTGTATGATGATTTCAGGTTTTTTTTTTGGTGCAGTATTTGATGATTGATGGAAAACACAAGACAAAGTCATCTTCTCTGTTTATTTATTGTTACGAAAATATTTTCAAATTTCTCTACCAATTGTATGCTTCTTCAAAGACACCGATTATTTCTCCCAAATCCCATCAGAATCCCACCATCCTGGAAATAAGTCGGTGTACGGATTTCAACCCTGGACTCATGTACTGTACATGTTATCACGGGTGCTGGAAGGTTTGTGTGTCACGTTACCCCCCAGCATCGACCAAAAAGGGGGTACATGAACGACCCCGCACGATTTAATTTGTCAGATGGACTCAAATAGAATGAATTCGATTCAGCTATTTCATTGAAAATAACCTTGGCTTGTATGTGCTCAATCGCATCACATTTTCAACACTGTACAATGGGAAAATAATTTTCAAGTTCGTGCAACTTAACAATAATAAAAAAACCTATTGAAAATCCCATCGTGGGTTATTTGAAATCTTACACCGTTTTTATTTGCAGATTTAATCTCTGCTATATTCGTGAACCATTTTTCTATTGATCTTGTCGTTGTTCCTTGGAAAAAGCGTGACTGTAATTTAGTGTACGATGATTGCAGGTATATTTGTATGGTACATTATTTGATGATTGGTGGAAAACACGAGACAACGTCATCTTCTCTGTTTATTTATTGATTTGAAAATATTTCCAATTTCTCTACCGATTGTATGCTTCTTCAAAGACATCGATTATTTCTCCCAAATCCCATCAGAATTACCATCCTGGAAAGTCGGTGTACGGATTTCAACCCTGGACTCATGTACTGTACATGTTATCACGGGTGCTGGAAGGTTTGTGTGTCACGTTACCCCCCAGCATCGACCAAAAAGGGGGTACATGAACGACCCCGCACGGGGTTGCGTCGGGTGGCCGCAAATATTTGAGCACACGCGGAACTGAAACCCCGGGAATCAATGACTCGAGAATGCGGCTCCGACGCAACAATGACTGATGGCTGCACATTCCACTGGATGACGGGCAAAAGGTTTCGCATTTCCCCCGCAAATCGCAACAAACGTGAAATCCGTCCGAGGTTTGTATTATCACACCTGCGACAATTTACGAATGCGGGAAATATGAGGCGGCGCGGGGTGAGAAAAATTTGTTTCGTGAAAACATACAAAAATGAAGGGGGAAAAAAAAGAAACTTACGCGAAAAAAAAGGCCAAAGGTTTGTCGCATGGATTCCTGTCGAGCGACTCATACATATATATATATATTGATGCTGTTTTCTTCATACCCATCGCACATCGTGGGAAATGAACGTAGAAAGAAAAAAAGATTTACGTTTTTGCTGCCAATTTGATACGGATGAACTCCCTGGAGCGTACGAACTGACCTGTGGCGCGCTTTGAATTTCTGCACGCGAAAATGTCCGCATTTTGTTCAGACGCATTCAAAATCGTTTAAACTGCAGCGCTTGAATTAAAAAAAAACTAACCGCTCAAAGTACAGTACACAAACAAATTCCTGTCGGAAATATTATTCTAAAAGAGGTTCGCTCCGGACTCTTCATTACGATATCGATGTCGGTATCTTAACGGATTGTGGTTTGCAGGATCATCATCATCATCAAGTGGTTTCTGTCTAATATTGACGCATTCCGTTCGTACTGACGAGAAAAATGTACGAACAACAGTACGAAACAAAGTTCGTTCAAAATTCTTTTTAATAATTAGACAATTTTATCCATATTTTCCCAAAATATACCCCACTAATTTCGTAAATTATTTTTCCGCGCTTCAAATCTGAAATTTCCTACAATTAAGTATACTGCGTTATATTTCCAAGCTACTCCTGATTTGAAAGCGCATCTCAGTAGTTCGTATTGTCAATTTTTCGAAAACTTCGTTCATCTCCCTTTGCAAGAATTCATAAGAGGAACAGTATTCTGAATATAAGTGAGATATGCGCGCAACGCTTAATGAAGATAAACTGACGGTCGTTTTTATCCCATCATCGTCGTCTACGCCTTCAATACTGTAAACAAATTAGGAGGAATTTTTTAAATGTTGAAAGTGGAAGATGATTCTGGTAATTTTTTAATACCCTGCTCAGAGAACTTTATGACTGAAAGAAAATAAGTACTTCGCATTAAAAACGGAAATTTTTCGTTCCAAGAATAAAGCTGAAATACAAGCATCAGTTATTCCAAAATATATATTTTCAAAATGTGTTTCAAACGAATTAAAGGCAAATTGTGTAGTACAGCAATTTACTCGGTTTTCAGAAGAAAATATTTACAGCATTTCATTTTGCCTTTGAAATTCATGTGCACGGAGGAGTCCTTGGAATTAAAATGTATTATTGCAGGAAACATAAGCCCCAAAAGAACTTTAAAAAATAAATCCTTCAAAACAACGTATCAACATGCATAATTAACAAACCACTGTCGCAAAATTTTTTCTTCCATGTCAAGTTTTAATGCGCTATTAATATTTGCTGGAAATCCGCAAAACAATTGACCCAATATGCGTGAGTAACTAGAGTACAGTAAGTACAAAGAGTGTAAGTCGGCATCCGCAAGGCCCTCAAAGTCGTATTTTCCGGAAGCAAGACCCGGTGGTTAATTTATACATTTATAGGCGAGCATGAAGTTGGCCGAGGTCCGGGTCGAATTTTCGCGTCTTCTGTTTCCGCGCGTGCCTTTTGGCAAGAAAAGAAAAAAAAAGACAAAGCAATTTCCGGACGAAACCCGTGGCTGAAATCAGAGGGGTGTTCTTGCTGTCTATACTCTTCCTGTTTCCGTCGGCAGACACAAACGCCAAAGGAAAAGCGCAGCAAGAACAAACGGAATGAAACAAAACAAAACAAACGAGAAAAAAAAACCTCCCACACCTGGGAAGTCGGGTCGTGGCAATACGTGATGCATGGGTTTTCTGGCCCCGCCTAGACACAGAGGAAGCGAAAACCCGTGTTGCCCCGCCTCTGGGACTCTCCCATAACGCTGGGTTTCGCGGGATCTAAACCCCGCCTTCTTGGGTACGCACGCCGGGGCCCTTCCTTCTGGCCGTAGGTTCAGTCGGAAGGCGGAACCCTGAGTTTCGGACTGGCTCTGGTTCAGTGTGTTGCGTGCACTTCTTGTAGGAGGATCATCGCTGCGCGTTAGCAACTCCTTGCCTGCGAGTGATGATAATAATAATAATTCACAGCAGTACTTTACTGTGCAAACGAAGGTGATTCTCCCCGGGGAAAATATTGGATTTCAGGCAGTTATGCACAATTTCATCCCGAAATTTCTGCCAGAAGACGGTGGAATAGTTTGAAAGCGAGTGCAAAATTCTGACGTCCTACAAAAACTCCGATTATGACTTTTCTTCCGCCTTGAAAAATTTTTTTTCTACTTATTCTGGTCTGGAACTTGTGAAACGTGCCTGAGAAAATAACTTTAAAAAATTTTGAAGTTCTTTAGAGATTTAAAAAAAAGGACCTATGAATGGGACTTCGGGAACTAGCATTTGTCGCTTTATCATTTAATTATTGTGAAACAAATGATTCACAATAGGATTTCCCCCTATTATTCATAAATTTTCCCTATCCCCAAAAATGCCAAACACGTGAAACGATGTCAGAATTTTGTCTGTCCACACTTTCCCATGCCGCAGAATTCCACGAATGTTTTTAAATGTCCCGATTATCTGCTTTTTTGTTGTGAATTTCCCTACTTTAGTTCCGATTAGTCCTTGTTAACTGCAATCAATTTTGGTTATCTCAGTGAAATGTGCGGAAAATGGCAGTGAGATTCAATACCGAAATTCTAAATTGATTTCTGTTTGATTTCAACACGAAAAAGTGGCGGTGGATTTTCGCGAGATTGCATTGCCTTATACAGTATTGTAATTCGAAAGAATTATAGATTTTACGGTGCCGCGAATTCTCGTCTGATAATGGTAGATGATTATTCAAATTAATCGGAAGTTTCCGTGAATTTGGTACACAAAATCCAGCGCTGAAAACTAAAAAAAAACATGTGCAGGAATATATGCAAAATGCCGGTTGAATTCGAAAAACGGAGATATTTTCCATGTTTGAACATTCCAGAAAAAAAACTCGCGGCTTTCATTTCGATAGTCGTTGAATATAATCTGATTGCTTAGTTTAAATTTTCAAATACTGTATTCATTAATGTTTCTACTTTCAATCGCCTCGGATTCACTATATTGGAACGAGCGATGTTACGGATATTCGGGAATGAATTTATATAGCGTAAAACCGTTTATCATGATCCCTTTTTCATTGAGACGAGAAGAAAATTATCTAACGTAACTACTGTATTTTGAAGGCGAGTTTTGTTGCTGTTATAGTGTTCATCACAAAACTTGAATAAAATAGGGAATTCAAGCTGGACGTTGCGAGTGAAGTGTGCAAAAAGAAAGTCGAGAATGATTCAAAAATCTGGAAAAAGTATGAGCATTTCTTTTTCCATTTTCGAATGAGCAAAATCATAAAAAAACATATGGATCGAATGAATGCCCGAGAACTCAAGTTGTGAACATTGACATGACACCAGTCGGAGCAATTTTTGGAAAAGCCCAGTTGAGATTTACGAAAGTTCATCACCTTATTGGCATTCAAAAAGGGCTCCGATGTACAGCAAAAAAAGTCTACTGCAATGTATTCCTGTTTCCCACGTTTCCAAAACACATCTCTGGCATTGGTATGACATAGTTTTGCAATCATTCTTCGAACCATGATTGTCCTTAAGTGGCATACAATCAAAAACATGACCACGCATTTCCGCAATAAAATACAGTGAACCAATAAACTGTAATGTATAAACTGTATACTGTATATCAGTGTGTTTGTTCGAAAATATTTCTGAACTCATTCTTTATCGTGTCCGAAGTACCAAACTTTCGAATCGCACGCAAAAAAACACTGAAAATATATAAAAATATTTGGTACAGAGTATATGCTGTTTGAAGAACCCGCCTCTGGATTAGGTAGAAAGTATAAATTACCTGATATTTATAAAAACCAAACTGTCATCTTTGACTAAAGGAAAAATACAAGAAGTTTTCCGTATTAGTAAGATCAAAAAATTCGAAATTCAACGGGTAATAAAATTTCAGATGTTTCAAAAATTTTTAAATCTAGAATACACTGCTTCAGCATGTGATAATACATGCAGAGGGAAATTCAAAAAGTACGGCTTTTCAGCACAAAACGAAAGCAAAATGAAGAATTTTTCTTTGGGACAAAAAAGGCACATCGTACTGGAAAATACATTTATGATTCCTTTATAAAAGGAAAGGTTTCTCAATTCTTGCAATTCACTCACAATTCATGATGCTCAGCATTAATGACAAATCTGAACTTTCAATGAAGGCACACACAAAATCTTCTTCATAAAAGGCGGCTTTACAAAACGTATATTACGAGTATGCTTGATTGCTAAAAAAAAGAATAATACACATGTACTGCATTGCCTGAGAAATTATTGTAAATTTCAAAAATTGAATGAGGAATGAAATACGACTTGTCTTTTTTTCGCACGAAAATCCGGCGCGATTTCCAGCAGGTCGACATGACCAACAGTCCGAATAAGCCGGGTACTAATACATTCGGATTGTTATCGCGCATTCAGTTCCCGCATCATCACTATTATTATTACTATTATTATTCGTAAAAAATAAACATCAGCGTGGATCGGATCGTCAGCAGTCGTTGCGGACCGACGTCGACAGCGAACTGGGCCCTGCAGCCGCCCCAGCCGAATAAGCGACGCCAAGTGCAGCCACTAGAGGGGGACTCTGTGGATCGACGCCGACGCCGCAGCGTCGCGCCATCCATGAAGGTCCTGCGCGTGCAAAAGCCCAAGTTTCCAATGTGCGCCGTCGACAGTCCCGAGGACGGTCTGGCGTCCGTCCTGCGCAAAATGAGCGCCGACTCCGAGGACCTTTTGCCCATCTCCAAGTTTGAGACGGAGTTGCCGTCTCCGTGCAAGTACGAGACCGAGCTGCAGGAGCCCGTCGACTGCTTGCAAAAGGTGAGGCTCTTCTCGAACCTCTTCTGACTTAGGCCCGGGGAAATCCCCCCCCAAAAAAAAATAATGATAATCAGAAAGGACATCACTGCTTGCATGAAAAGATCAGATGCTGAAGTAGATGAGCTATAATCAAATCAGCGAATATTGTATTTTCTTGCTGAATTATGCGCAACAAGTTTATAAGAGTTTCAGTTAAATTTCAGGATGATGAGGATGAAAAAATGCGGAGCTTCCGAACAATTTAGATTTTTTTGCTGAAAATGCGGGTCATCCATATGGAAACATGCAAACCTGGGTCACCATTACAGGAGAAGTTCAGTTACGGTATATCAAAAGAACCGCGTGCTAATTTCTAAGGAGAATGTAATACGTCTAAATTTTGATCCGCCATTTTAGGTGAAAATTTGCATGGGTCTCAAAAGTTTGAGTTTTTGTGTATAATCGGGTTATATAGACATTTGTTACCATCAAGAAAATTATTACGCTGATTGCTGAAACAATGAAATAATTCCAAACAAAAAGTTGTACCACAAGACAGCTTCAAGTGAGAGAAAAAGAATGAGGAAAGAATAATGAGATAATTATTCTTCCGCAAAACCAGCACCTTGAGGTATTAGAATATTATTATACACTATATAATATTCTGACTTGACCTTTGTTGAAGGACATGACAAACATGCCTGTCCCTTGTCCTTCAAACCCGGATACAGCCCATAATTAAGTACCACTTCCTGGTACTCAAATATATTAGATTATATGACAAATTGCAAGATTTTGGAGTATATAAACTCCAGTAGTTTCTGCCCAAAATCAGGCATTATTGCGCTGACTTTTGTTGAGACATACTGTGTAGGAAATCTTCCAAGGTTGTGTCCTGTCTCTGTCTTGTACATTTTTGGTTGTACAAATAAGACGATTTCTATCCAGAAGGAAAGTTCTTCTTGATCCACTCCACATTAACAGAGATACTCAAACCTTATAACATTATAAAGAAGTGATTCCACACTTTGGTATAAAAAAAAGGAGAACGCATTAAAATCTGGTTCAGTTCATCAAAAGGACAGGAAAGAAAACTAGAGCACATCATATCAGCTTACATCCAGCATGTTGCAAGAACAAGTCAGTCAAATTTGACTTATTTGAGATCAGAAGTTTCAAACGATTCCATGCCTCGGTCAGGAAATTTCTACCTGGGGAACCTATTACATTTTCCTAAACAAACAAAAAAGTGTTGTATATATAAACTGGACTTGGCAGGTTTTTTGTCCTGAAAAGACCTTATTTGCGACGGCATTTGTTGCAACGAGATTTTTAATTTTTCGTTTTCTTTTCTTTCTTTTCGCAGGTGAAAGACGAGAGAACCGGGGTAGGGGAGCATTGCTTCGGCTGCGGGGACTTGATTTGCGACAGGTACCTTTTGCGCGTCAACGAACACTCGTGGCACTCGGCCTGTTTGCGGTGCTCTGTGTGCCAGGCTGTCCTGGATCGACACCCGTCCTGCTACATCCGCGACGACTTGGTCTACTGCAAGGCTGACTACGCACGGTGAGTAAAAACTGTCGTAGCGAATAAAGAAATGGCCAACAAATGGACAGGATCGAATGACAATATGCATTTACAGCGCGTTCTTTTAATTGCCGAGTAATTTGCGAGGCCCGCCCTTCTCATGTCGGGAAAACATCCGAAGTGGGCGAATAATTTCTCGTGCATGTCGTTGACGAAAATCTTTGCTACTACTGGACCGTTCACAGAAAAAAATAATAAAAGGAAAAATGTATAAATTTCGATAACTAGTCGATGTTACACAAATAAATAGTGAAAACCAAGTGCCATTGATGCATCATATCAGTGAAGTGGCTGGTCCACTTGGCAGCCAGAAAATGTGATGAGACCATTTCCATATAAAAAATAAATGAAAATTATGCGACGATTATTTTTTCGAACAATTCTTCGGTGGAAATCTTCATTGTTAATTGAGTTTTCACAGCATAAATGAATAAATATATTTCGCAAACTATTAGTTGCAGGTAAAATTCAGAAACAAGTGAGTGCCATTCCCCAATAATGTGTCATTCCGATTGTTTTATTTTATTGACGAACAATTTGTGAGGTCGTCAGTTGAGAACGGTCAAACAAAAATGCAGTAAGTTGCTGGATGCACTTCGGCATCACTTGTGCACATTTTCTCAGGAATAAATTATCCCTTCATGGCAGGGAATTATCGTTGGTGCCACGTGAAAATAATTGGAAATTTATGAAACTTTATGGCAAGACAGATTATATAATTTACCGAAGTCGAAAGGTACCTTGTCAAGGCTATGTTCACTGAAACACGCAGTTGTGCGATGCTCAGTTTTCCATAACGTTCAGTTGATCTGCGCTGAATTGGACAGTCCCAAAAAAATTATGTTTGTGAACCAAAACGAGAAAATAAAATATTTGAACAAATTTAAAGTAAATTAGGTGCCAAAAAGATATGAATAGATCTTTTTTTTAGATTATCATTTGACCGTGCACTTTTTTTAAAGAAATTGTCTCTATATTTCAGAACGTTTTTCTCAAGTTTACGTATATTTTCAGAAAAATGCCAGTAAATAGGATGGGAATAACGTGGCTCAAATCAATATCAATCCGACTGTCGCGCTTTTTTTTTTGATGAACTTGGAATTTTATTAGAATAACGAGGGTGAAAGGTGCGTTTTGCTTGTTGTTTGAGAGGCAACAATTGAAATATAATAAAAGCTATCAATTTTTTCAATAATTCAAGTCGTCCGGTATATTGGCACGTAATTTCGGCATGCCTTTCTCACTGCTGCTCACATACAATAGTGAATACCGTCAACACAGGCCGCAATCTATTTTCTAAGCCCAACTTATTTATGATGAAAACGTACGGCCTATAACATAATAAATACAGTACAATGATCGAGGTCAAAGTTCAAACGGAATTCGAGTACGTTAATTACTTACGAGGAGATTAATACGTAAATTCCCCCTCTTATTGTGACAGAACAAGCCTTTTTTATTTTGGCAATAAGACGCGACAATAATGCGTTTCGCACGCGTCTCGGTGCCATAATCGGAAGTCAAGCGTTTGCTAATAAGCTCAACGAGCTTTTCAACTCCTCCAGTTCCTGACACGTGACCAGCTTTCCATATACACACACCAGAGATTCTCTCACGCTACTCGACTCTATTTGGGCTTGGGGGTGGAAGGCAAAAAAATATAAAAGGAAATTGGCGATTATTCCGGCGATTCGCGTTTCACGCTCCACGAAATTCTTGCGGGAAGCTTCCCTGCATTATTTTTTCTGGATTTTTTTTATTAATATTTTGTCTTCATTTGAGGGAATTAATGCGTCCTAACCTGGTTGGTGAATCGACGGTAATGAGAACGAGTCGAACGTCGGTGACGATTATTGGCTTATGAAGAACGTGGCTTCCAGAATGAGCGGCTGTTACGTGTGTCTGCCTCATCGGGGTTTTCTCTTTCTAGATCTATTTCACACGATATATTTTTTTTATCTTCATCAGGAACAGATTTTAAAAATTTAGATGCGAGTGGGAAACGTTTCCTAAAGTTAGTTCGAAACGTCGTGCTTTTCTTGCCGTTGCCCTTTTCGTTAAATAGGTCTGAAGATTCAAGCGTCCTTTTAAATATTGAATAAATCATATTATTGAATTATAATTTCATGGCCACTGTTTCAATTTTTTTTCTACCGAGATTGAAACGGAAAGAAGCGAGAGATTTCCTGGATTGTTAACGGATTTGTCGGTGTCTCAATTTATCTACCAAATCTTGATATTTATTGCAAAATCTTCACTGCAGTGTAAATTTCCAAGATCTGATGACCTCTTTTAAAGGAGAAAAACTTTCTAGTCCTGACAATTTTTATCTTTGTGATTCCAAATGTCTCTAAAGTTTCGTCAAGGAATTACTTGCTCAAGTCAGAGTTGAAGTTCAAGAAAATTTAGTAAAAATTGGACAATAACTTGTTTCGGGTCATGGTTTGCAGAAGCTTCATTGCAGTGTAAATTTCCCAGATCTGATGACCTCTTTCGCTGGAGAGAAATTTTCTGTTCCTTGAAATTTTTATCTTTGTGATGCCAACTGTCTCTAAAGTTTCAAATTTCAAAGAATTACTTGCTCAAGTCAGAGTTGAAGTTCATGAGAATTCCGTCAAAATTGGACAAGAACTTGTATCGGGTCATTATTTGAAAAATCTTCATTACAGTGTACATTTCCCAGATCTCATGACATCTTTTAATGGAGAGAAACTTTCTAGTCCTGGTAATTATTATCTTTGTGATGCCAAATGTCTCTAAAGTTTCAAATGTCAAGGAATTACTTGCTCAAGTCAGAGTTGAAGTTAAAGAAAATTTTGTAAAAATCGGACAATAACTTGTTTCGGGTCATGGTTTGAAAGATATTTTACTCAGTACTGTACATTAGTGTCTGAGGATCTATGAACTCTCTCTCTCTCTCTCTTTTTTTGTTTTTTACTGAATCCCCAAATAAACCGGAGTATGTATTTTCCTTCGCCTTCTTCTGGATGAGGAAAGAAGGAAGAATAACGGGGTGAGTAATTACGAGAATCGGCGAGCGATTTTTGCGGGTCGAATAAATCCGGTAGCTTCGCAAGCTGAGGTTCGGAAAGCATGTGACACAAAGGGAAGCAGAGGAAGTTGTTGACTTATTTCCGTTGTCGTTTCAAGCGGTCGCTGGAGTGTAAAAATCGGAGGCACGTCGTGGGTCGCGTGTCGTTCTCCCAGTCGAATGCTTCCGGTCGCCAATTTAATTTCATTCATTTCGGCGGCAAACGTTCTGGCTCCTTGTCAACCAAAAGGAGGAACAAGATCTGCTAGCTTTTCATTTCCAATTACAGTAGTCCTACTTAATCCTGAATCAGTATTTTTCTAGGTTATCCACGAGTGTGGAAAAAAAGGCGAGACAAATTTTGTTAAACTTTTATCGCATTTTCGTAATAAACGCAAAGGACGTGAACTGTTGAAATTCCTTCAAGAAAACTCTGTATTTGCAGTCCTTTAATTTTCCTTCAAATGGTTTTCAGTAAAAATAACGCTTTCACTCTCCAGAGTTGAAGTTGTCACAAAGTTCGCAAAACTCTTGACCATCACAGGTTGTGTTCGCAANGACACAAAGGGAAGCAGAGGAAGTTGTTGACTTATTTCCGTTGTCGTTTCAAGCGGTCGCTGGAGTGTAAAAATCGGAGGCACGTCGTGGGTCGCGTGTCGTTCTCCCAGTCGAATGCTTCCGGTCGCCAATTTAATTTCATTCATTTCGGCGGCAAACGTTCTGGCTCCTTGTCATCCAAAAGGAGGAACAAGATCTGCTAGCTTTTCATTTCCAATTACAGTAGTCCTACTTAATCCTGAATCAGTATTTTTCCAGGTTATCCACGAGTGTGGAAAAAAAGGCGAGACAAATTTTGTTGAACTTTTATCGCATTTTCGTAATAAGCGCAAAGGGCGTGAACTGTTGAAATTCCTTCAAGAAAACTCTGTATTTGCAGTCCTTTAATTTTCCTTCAAATGCAAAAGTCATTTTTATTGCGAAAGTGAGAGGTCTCAACTTCAACAGTGTTTCAAGCGTTTTGAGAACTGGTAGTGTCCAACACAAGCGTTCAATTTAAGCGTAGCTGATATAGAACAAACTATTTTTAGTTGAATTTTGATTGCCTGGCTCAAAATCGCTGATCTGTAATCATCGATCTAGAAATACTTTATATAACGGAACCAGAATTACAATTCAATGGTTAAACTTGGATTTTCAAAAATCAACAACGGTAGTCTTGTGAATTGGGATGGATCCAAGGCTTTAACTAACTGAAATTTTAAAAATTAAACAGATGATTTAATCATCCGCCTGACGTGGATTTGAAAAATGAAACATGATTTTTCAGACCATTTCTATCAGGAATAATAAATAAAATCCAGCATTGCCGTGTTGACAACGTGCTGCTCATTCGGAAATTGCAATTCCTGTCGTCTTAAATACGCATGTAGTATCCATATTTTCTTCTTTATGATACTCTTTGTTCTTTTCGCGGAAATCGTTGAAACAATTAAGATTTTGACCGATAATTTCGCAATAACGGCAGTTCAGATTCCTCGAAACAAAATCAGAATTCAAGTAATGAATAATCAATTGTACAGTACTTCAATTGTAGATCTGTGGCACTCGCAAAAAAATCCCCCGAATAAAGTTTTGCCGCGTTTACAGAGTCTGATTTTTTCGAGCGATACGCCGCGCACACGAAGAAGGAAAATAGTACTGGCCTTTAGGGAGCGTGTGGTGCAAAATGAAGGACAGCTGAACAGGCGAGTTCCGGACTCAATAAAGCCTCCCCACCTCAATTTTCTGCGGAAGGCATTAAACGCCCTGTCATTAAACACGGGTCACGGTCGTGTGTCGTCGGCGTGGTTTTAAGGGATCCAGATGAACTCGCTTTTTGTGTGCGACATCGGGTCTCGTGGGGTTCTTCTTTCTTCTTGTTCGAAACAGCGGAAGCGAATGAGAGGGGGATCAGAGGAGGAAGTGAGGAACTCGTACTTTTCCCAGGCACGAATTTCCGCCTGCATTAGAATCTGCAGTGTCGTTGATTCTCAAAACACGCAGAGAAAAAGACAGAAACAGAGAAATGATTCGAAAAATTTAATTTGGCAAGAATTGTTTTTTGGTGCCTCTGCAAGAAGCGGAGAAATCCCATGTGTTGGCAGTTGAGAAAATGTACAAAACTTTTAATGAGAGCTGGCAAATTCGATTCAATCCGACGACTTAATTTTCTGCTTTCATCACATTACGCATGAGAAAGGTTCCGTTTGATTAGCACTAACAATTTATTTTTTTGGGTTCGCACATGCTTTTCTTTAAATTTTTCTTGTCAGCGGCAGGTGAATAATCAATCACTCATCCAAATGGAAAAGAACTACTGCATAATACATTACAGCACATGACCTTTATTACCCCTGCTTCGATTAACCGGAAATTCTTTGAAGAAAAACCTTGGAACAATT
Source organism: Notodromas monacha (assembly GCA_905338405.1). Lineage (NCBI taxonomy): Eukaryota > Metazoa > Arthropoda > Ostracoda > Podocopida > Cyprididae > Notodromas > Notodromas monacha. Next base: position 92,033 of record CAJPEX010000533.1, read on the forward strand.
TTCCTGGTACTTAGTGACTGGCTTTTTATTAGTACTTAGGATTAAAATTAAACGTAGACTATGAACAAAGCACTGCCACGCACCTTTTATAAAACTAGCAGCTCAACAAACTATAAACGTCATATTTTTTAGGTTGCTAATATAACGTTAGCTTTTTGAAGGCCATCACTTTTTGCTATTTCGAAAATGCGGGAAAAGGACGAGGCCATTAGAACTGATAATTTTTTATCCAATGCTCATAGACAAGGACACATTTTCAATGTGTATCGGATTTTTGGAATATTCCGTGAAGGGATATATTAATGATTATGCAAAATTTGAAACTATCCTGACATTCGTTTTAAGCTGCTTTTATTTATTCAGCGCAGTTAATACCTTTAAAAATTGCGGATCGTTTTAAAAATGTGTCAGCCGAAATGGTTATCGGAATAAAGAAGCTGTCTTCTTCTGCTTTTTTATAAACTGAGAATCATTGCGTCGTTATTTTGACAAGGTCGGCTTCGGATTTAAGTTATCTGCGTCTTTGCCTTTTTTTTCCAAGACAAAGACAATTTTCTTTGAAAGAGAAGCGAGTCATTAAAGTGACATCCCTTGGCATTTAAATCCGCACGACTGCATTCTTAAAGAGGAATAAAAATTATTCTGGATCTTGCGTTTAGTAAAAAAATCTTTAATTTTTAAATGACGGGGTAGGACCATGAATCACTGACCGAAAAATAATCATGAATCCTAATTTTAATTTGCATCTGATACTTGTTTCGTGACGGTGCGTGGAAAATATTTTGATCGTCGAGTTGTTTGATATTTGCAGTATAAAAAAAGGTTGCTAATATAACGTTAGCTTTTTGAAGGCCATCACTTTTTGCTATTTCGAAAATGCGGGAAAAGGACGAGGCCATTAGAACTGATAATTTTTTATCCACTGCTCATAGCCAAGGACACATTTTCAATGTGTATCGGATTTTTGGAATATTCCGTGAAGGTATATACAGTATTAATGATTATGCAAAATTTGAAACGGAAAATGTTCCTGACGTTCGTTTTAAGCTGCTATTATTTATTCAGCGCGGTTAATACCTTTAAAAATTGCGGATCGTTTTAAAAATGTGTCAGCCAAAATGGTTATCGGAAAAAAGAAGCTGTCTTCTTCTGCTTTTTCTAAACTGAGAATCATTGCGTCGTTATTTTGACAAGGTCGGCTTCGGATTTAAGTTATCTGCGTCTTTGCCTTTTTTTTCCAAGACAAAGACAATTTTCTTTGAAAGAAGCGAGTCATTAAAGTGACATCCCTTGGCATTTAAATCCGCACGACTGCATTCTTAAAGAGGAATAAAAATTATTCTGGATCTTGCGTTTAGTAAAAAAATCTTTAATTTTTAAATGACGGGGTGATGCGCTGCTTTTTCGGTGCAATTTTTCATCTACCATGCCGGGTGTGTTGAAAATTTATGAAAAACGTTTTTTAAAAAAACACGAAATTATCCTGATAACCTGCTGTTACGTTGGATAAATTTTTGTCCTTGGTTGAACAAAAAAAAAACCGTTCATAAAAAGCTAACGAAAATTGAACTTCGTGCGGAAATCAGGCACCAATCGCCGCTGCGATTAACTTGTCTCTCTGATATTAAATACTGTACCCTCAACTCGCATTGTACTGTATCTCATTTTTCCGGGAATTCTTAAGCCAGAAAAAAAAACATTTTGCACGGTTCGTGGAAAGGCATTCCGGTTGCAAAATGCCATTCTCTAAGCTGGAGCAACGCGAAACTTTGCCTCTCTTGCCCAGCAAATGAAGTTCGATTCTACGGCTAAAGAACGCGCAGCAGCAGCAGTCGGGATTATCCGCCGTGCCGTCAAAGGACCGCCGAGAATACCGCATAATTAATCGCGCTGCTGATGATCCCGTACTGACGCACTTTTGAACTGGGGGTTCATACGGAATTTCTTCCGAACCATCAATTACAGCCTTTTCGGAGTCACCTTGCGCGGAATTTCTCGCTTCACGGCAAGACAAAAATCCCCGCTCCTTTTCCCCCGTTTCGAATTTTCGCTGCGGAAATATCACTTTTAAACCCCGTCGGAAAAGGACGAATAAGCGTCAACCAGAAAAAATAAATTATATAAATAAATCTGAAAGATAGGAATTTTAAAATAATTTATTTGAATTAATTTTTGCATTATACTGTATCTCGAATCCATTCCGTTTTACCCATCAGTCCATTTTTCCGGCCAGTTCGACTCATGAAAGAAATGTGAAATCATTGAACTATGCTTTTTCAAAAACGCATCAAAGTTGCCGCACGAAAGATTTCGAAAATCGTCCAAGCGCAGGATTTATTTTTTAAATGTCATGGTTTGATGAAGAGCATTGGCATTTCACATTCTTAAATTAGGGCAATCATGGGAAGTTCAGGGAAAATTTATTTATTTTAATCGCGTGCAAAAATAACTGCATGTTATCCATATATGTACAATAATTACACGAGCGCTAAAGCCAGTGAAAATTTTACCAAATTCAATTTTTAGAAATTAATTGCATGGCTCACGAGAGGAGAACTCAAAAAATGCCTCTATACTTGAAACCAAAAAGCTATTCGTTAGGTGTCTATTTAAATGATAATAATTGTACATGCCTGCGAAAATTTCCGAGTGGCCCCTCGGGATAAAGTCGGAACAAAATGAGCTTTAGGGTACTTTCGGGGTTCCCTTCTTTGAAGGCGGGGGAAGAGTACCGAGGTGGGTTTATGGCCTCGCGGCGATTTGTAATCATGGGGTTTTAATTACGTACGCTTCGTTGCGATTTCGCGGCGTGGGGAAACGCGTGCTTTGCATTTTATTGAGCGAGCCGAATAAGGCAGTGTGTTGAACACATTGATCCGTTTTCGCCCCTTGGGGTTGGAAAGTCCTGCGCCGGTTTGTCAAACGAACCCAACTTATTTTCGGGATCCGTTTCAAAGCGGCATCCATCAGGACACCTGAATCATACACTGATGCTTATTGAAAGTTGTTCTTTGGGGGATCGGAATTGCGGAATTAACAAGTTTCAGAGCATTACAGGAATTCCGTCGAAATTTTGGATAAAGAAAGATTATAAATACAGTACAATGAAATCAGTGGAGCAGCGCAAAGACATGCCATAATTAAAGCTCAACGACGAAAATAAATTATGGTTTAAGTACTGTACTTTAAGAGAATAACATCAGACGCTAAAATTGCAGTTCATGAAAGGAAACTATGTAAAGAAAATTTTTAAAAAATCCGAGAAAATCTCAGTATGAAATCCAGTGAATTTTTGTTCAGAAAATGCAGCAGGGATTGACTGAGAATAAATATTTTTTCTCAAATACAGCAAGCCTATACAGTATATCCAAGTGGTGACTTTTATTTATTGGGAATGTTGACTGAACTTTTTAAACGCTAAAAAGCGGAAAATAAAGCTCTATGTTCATACATTCATTCATTTAAAGCAATGTCTAACAATATCCCTGGCTTTAATATCATATTCCCCTTTTTAGACGTCAATCGCACACGGATGCAGCTCTGCAAAATTATAACCAGAACAACCAGTCTTGCAATCGCTTTTGTGCTAATAAAAAGACCAATGAACCAATATTTCCGTATTTTCAATCGTAAGCAAATACAGTAAGCAAATACTTTACTTTTTTGTCGTGACGAAAATAAACTCTCTCGAATGATTCCTACCCCCGGCTTCCTCGCTTAAATCATTTCTTCCAGAAGCTTCGAAAGAAAGTCTGCATTCCACACACACACACATACACATACTCAAAATTCCTTTCATTCTTGCTTTCATTCTGTCGGAGCCACGTAAAACCCGTGAACCACTTCTCTGAAACTTCCCCAAATAATAAAAAAAAAGGGCATTGATAGTCGGAAATCAAAAACGCGTCCCGAGCGAGTTTCTTGTCTCCCCCCAGCCGAAAGCGAAGTGAATTGAAAAGCGAAAAGTGAAAATTCGACTAGTATTTTTTGCCCGGTCAGGAAAGA